>VCCN01006870.1:3790006-3802059 GCA_006491835.1 Architeuthis dux | reverse complement strand
TTCCTGTACCTTTGTCAATGTGTGCGCTTGTTTGTTTATGCGAAAATGTGTGTATTTATGTACATGTGCATGTGCACACACCGGTTTGCAAAAAATATTGTGAGCATTAAAATAACCTGTAAGTCCACTCTTAAAAGAACTAACAGAAGTGAAATGTTTTTGTTCTTCACCTACAGTTATAAATGTTTGCTGTAAATCACACGACTTGATCACGTGTTCTGCAATCGTTCAATCATGTGTGACAACAGCGTTCTCTCTGATCCTAAAACCACGACCATCTGTGGTCAAGCCATGCTACTAAATATATTACAATTGTCATTATTCATTTTTGACTAGCCTTTCTTTCATCATAATTCTGTTGCTTTTTATCGCAACTCTCTGGTCTTTTTTTACATTCTACAACCGTTTAGCAAGCAGCTACACTCTGCTATGGCTACACTCTCTTATGATCATGTTGGGTTACGGTACTTTCGTCTACATCACTTTAGCAAATATCAGTTTTGGCTAAACCACTTTGGTCTAAAATCACTTTTGTCCCAACAAAGGGTACAGCACTTTCGTCTACATCAGTTTAGCAAATATCAGTTTTGGCTAAACCACTTTGGTCTAAAATCATTTTTGTCCCAACAAAGGGTACTGCACTTTCGTCTACATCACTTTAGCAAATATCAGTTTTGGCTAAACCACTTTGGTCTAAAATCACTTTTATTTCAATTTCAATGACATTTTGTCGAATGTTGGGCCATTGGCTAAGGAAGAATTGATGACATTTTGGGGTGGATCCAAGGATGTTTTTTTCGATTGAGAGGAACAAGATTCCAGGATCCGTCTCAAAATGTAATAAAAAAATATCAATCAATCAAAATGTCATCAATTCTTCCTTAGCCCATGGCCAACCATTCGACAAAATGTCCTTGAAATTCATTGAGAACCTTTAGATATTGTTGAGACAAAGGTGATTTTAGACCAAAATGATTTCGACAAAACTGATATTTGCTAAAGTGATGTAGACGAAAGCGCTCTACCCCGATCAAGGCAGGTGACATCTTGACTGTAAATGCTTTGTCTATAACTTTGAGAAATGTCATTAACATTCCAATTTTATTTTCGGACAATTGAACTCCCTCTTCGTGTTCTTGATATCGGCGTTTTGACCGATCCTGTCTTTAGCTTTTGTCAGGCGTATAATCCATAAGAAAAGAGGAAGAATGGGTTTCTATTCCTAGTAGAAGAAACTTCCCCCTTCGTTCAACCTCTCATTCTCTTTTTACATCTAAATCCAATTGAAGAAATCTCCGTCAGTCGATCTGTCTGCACAGCGATTATTCGGTAACTGGCATTGTGCGAAGTTGACATTCGCCAGATATATTAGTCTGCACACAAGTCAATGCAGTGTCCAGTTTGAAGTTGTTTGGATCTTGAGAAATCTAATAAAAATAGATTTTAAAATTACAGATTATAGATCTTTTATCTAGAATTAAAGATGTAAATTTAGATATAAAATATCTAAATTGGCAATAGATCTAAATTTAGATATAAAATATCTAAATTGGCAATCGATCTAAATTTAGATATAAAATATCTAAATTGGCAATCGATCTAAATTTAGATATAGAATATCTAAATTGGGAACACTGAAGGGAAGTAATCGAAATACTTCGAAGCCGTAGTTTCGTACGACGGACGGAAAATTATTTTACATGACAATTATGGCAGGCTGCTCCACACACCGGCCCCTTCCAAACATGGACCTTTGGAACAAGCACTACCCTAGTCCTAATAAAACGAGAACTCTCAGTCACAACAGAAGATGTTCATTTTGACAACAACCAAAAGACTGGCCGTTAATAAACCCGTTATAAAGAATTACACAATGCTCCATTTCAGAAAATCGATAAATTTAAAACTCTCCAAATACTTCACTGAATGTTTTAAATATTAAGTTGGTTGTTCTTGTCTTCGTTGCTTTCAGTTGTAAATTAATTGAATTTCTATGTGATTCGTTTTCATTGTACTTCTTTAAATCTTTTTTGTGTTTCAATTTCATCTGATGCATCTGTCGGTGAAGATTTTCGTGTCTCGTGTCTTTTTGTCAAATCTCTAGCGCGTAATGTAAAAGATTTTAGAAAATCTGTCTTTGACTTTTTAATATCCTCCTGCGTAAGAAGACATTATCGTTCTTTCGAATCCATGGACATTGATCTCAAGTGCCAAATCCTCTTCGTTGCATGTGATGTCTTTATTTTATTTAATTTGTTTTCTGTTGTATTTATTACGTGCTTAAAGATACTTCGGGAATACATTAAGACAACATTGTCCCTATATGAGATATTAGCGATTATAATATTAAATCATACAATATACAATTGTATAAAAATTAACGCATTCCCATATTGAACCGTATCAAATGTGTGCATTAAAATCGAGCCTTTACACGAAACGAGTTTTTAATTTGTTTCTTCTTTGGCTACTGCAAAGCGAAATACAGAGATTTAAATATTTTAATTCCCGCGTTTGATTACATTTAGACTGCCAATTCAAAGATAATTGAATTTGATGCAAACTTTTCCGATAACAAACATTTCTACTTTGTATCATGTATTTCAAATAGTTTATTACTTTTTGCTTTTTGTTAATTTAATACAGTGAGTATTTGTGAATCATGCTCGCTCTTTAACCGAAAAAAGCTCCAGATATCTACATAATGTAGACAACCTCAAATCTTTAGTACTCTTCTTACCAACCTAAACAGTGTCAGGGTCAGCATCGTCTCAATTCCTTCCAGAATTTCTAATTTTTCCAATCTCTTTATAAGAATGTCCGTAACTGTTGTCGATGCTCTAATGATAATAGACACGGTCGGTTTTGCGGCTCCCAGCGGGGTTCTGATATTCATTAATTTTTTTTGTCAATTTCATCTTTGATGCAATGTAATATATTTAACAAAGTGGCTTTACCTCAGAAGGTCATGGTTGTAGACGTGGTCAACTGAGAGCACGTAATCATATCATTTGAATTATGTATACGTATAATCAAGTAGCTGACATAGATAGATAGATAGATAGATAGATAGATAGATAGATAGATAGATAGATAGATAGATAGATAGAAAAAAATGTCTGCGTATAGAACAAAGTTATATCTATTCTACAAGGAATCTTTAGATCCCATTATTTCATACTGGCAATGCCAGGTAATTACCAAATATAGAACTATGATTTCTGTTAATACTTGGCAAATAATACGGATGCAGACATTCTAAAGATCTTGCTTTCGAGTCTTAAATCGCCATCCTAGCGTCTCTTGTCTCCTTTGAGCTGTTATGATTTATAAATGTTTCCGGATTCAAATACCGTAAAATCACAAACATCTCTCAATGGCGTTTTGCCCACGCACTTCCTTTAGTATATGTCTTATATTTTTATTAT
The DNA here is from genome assembly GCA_006491835.1 of Architeuthis dux. Lineage (NCBI taxonomy): Eukaryota > Metazoa > Mollusca > Cephalopoda > Oegopsida > Architeuthidae > Architeuthis > Architeuthis dux. The sequence continues at coordinate 3,798,631 of VCCN01006870.1, read as the reverse complement.
CTGATATACAATGAATATGCATACACACACGCTATAACTGCACGCCTACAGTTATAAATAAATACCAAGCATACCCACATACATATATACATCCTACGCCTTGTTGCACTTGCTTTGTTTGTTTAGGTTCTCTCAGCTTAATATTGTCTGTGTCCTTGTCAAAATGTCAAATACCTGCCCACTGACATTTAGCCGACGATAGCCCCAGTCTGGATATTGATACAAGTTCTTTTTACGAAGTGTATAGAAAAGTAAGATAAGACAAAAAAGTAAACACGAACCATTTCTGATTTATTATCATCCATTTATAACAAACGTTTGATTCTGCATAAACTAACAAAGTTTTTTGATATTTCTACTACTTGAATATTGCACATTTCCAAAGCATACGGTGTACATGCCACAATCTAATGATGAACATGATTAGTTAGTTCGTTTCTGCTATGTGCTCTATAAAAACGCAATTGTATCAATAGATATTTCCCAATAACATACATATGCTCATTGCTATAAGAGTAGGATTATTACGTAGTTTTAATCCCCAGGTGCAATTAAAACGCCTGCCGCAGAATTTTCATTCTCCTCTGAATTTGATCTGTGATTAAATGTTCCATGGACAATGTGCAAGTTTTTTTCTCTTCTTCTGACGAAAGTTTTAATTCATAAAATTACTGAAAGTTTTTTGGAAAGACGAAAATACCAGTTAAGTATTTAGCAGTCACAGGGAAAGCTATTATTATTACTATTCAATGTACCTGCATTAAGTGTCTGGTGGTTGCTGTTAGTGTTTGAGCGTCATCAAGTCTCCAGCACTCTGAATCACGTTTACATCAAGTTTGCTCAGAAAGTGTACAAAAATAGGCATGACTGTGTGGGAAAGGTGGCTCACTGAAAACTGCAAAAGAGTGAGATCACCAAATCCAAGCCAGAATCATTGTCAACAAGAAGATTCTTTTTCTTCACATAGTATAGTTCACTGTAAAATTAAAAAGATGGGATAACTATTTGGAGCTTGTGATAGAAGTGGTCTGGAAGAATTTAAAACCCGAGGAAGAATCGAAAATGTCACGACTAAAATCAGCAGGAATACTGAGGAGAGTGCTGGAGTATTGAGCAGATTTGTTGTCAATCTTCGATTAATGCCATTTAATCATTAGATCTTTATTGAAAGCCACCAGTTACCACTGGTATTTAAACTCGGTATTGTACAAACAATAATAATGAACGTTAAGAGTATCGATTTTGCTGATGGACGTCAAAGTACAAGGAACAATTCTGCGATTCCTCAAGAGAAGACCATAACAAGAGAAATGAAAAGATAATAAAGATAGCAAACGCAGTGTTTAGCGATCGATTATATTTAACCATTTAAATATTGTGCATTTCCCATGTATCTGGTACATCGATTAAACGATACTGAGAAGAGATGCTGGAACCCTGAGCAGCGAATTTAGGGATGTAGAAATAGGACTTGGTGGTGGTGTATTTTGTGATTGGCTGCCTTACAGTGTCTCTGGCAGATGCATGAGAGTTCACAGTTTAAGTTTGCTTGCTGTGTTATCTCTGTTGTAAAGAATCTGATTCGTATTGCAGCGATTTGAATATTTTCCTATGACGGGAACTGGAGCGGAGCCAAGATAAGAGAGAAAAATCGGAATGTCTGATCTTGGTTATCTTATAAGGTTTTCGCGTCAAATAACCACCGAGATCGTCTAAAGTTCTTGCCAAATACTTGGGCCCCAATGACATTATACAAGCACTATTAAAAGCAGGATTAATTTGATTATTATATGCCTCCCTCTCTTTCTCAAAAAGATCGCATCATTTGCCCCCCCCGCCCGCTTTCTCTGTCTTTCTTTTGCCTTCTCTTTCTCTCTTTCACTTTCTTTGGCTTTAGATACCATGGAAATATACATCTAACCATTACATACGATAAATGGTATTAGCCAAAATGGGTGTTGTATGAGATTAATAAAAAAAAAGAGACATCAGCTTTAAAGCTCTAGAATTCCACAACCTAATTGTCCTACGGGACAATGTCCTGATTGATACCTTGGGTCGTGAGCTCAATCCTTGGATCAGGCAGTGAAGTCATATACTCTGGCCCAGTAGAAAAAGGAAAAGTGACATTACAAAAACGAATTAACAAAGAAGGATAGAGTGGTCGCGAAGGATAAGTGGCCAACGCACCATTTTTAAAGTTTATATTTTCGTTATTTTTTGAGTTACAAGGCTCATTTTTGTCCTCATTTATTTTGATGCTTGAACTCTCTATGAATCATAATGCAGGGTGTTCAAGCTTCAAAATAAAAACTCAAAAAACAAAAATATCGACTTTTTAAAAATAGTGCGTTATTATGCGCGGTCACTCAGTTAACTAATGCAAGATATCCTTTAGGGTGTACAGTGGAATGAGAACAATCTACTCTTATAGATTGTATAAAGAGTTCGGTTTGAAATTCCTAAGAGATTACTACTGACACCTGAAGAAGGCAGGAGTGCACAATGGTTGAAACCTTGTGACTACGAAGACAATAGATCAGTGTATATAAATATTTACTAATTTCAGAAATTCATATAGAAACTCCAGTTTTTTATATTCAATTTTAAGACAATTGATATTTACATGAGACCTGCTACATTTTCATTTAATCATATTATGTTCTTGAATGAGAGAAAGACTGGAAAGTCTTTTGGTGAAAAATGTTTGCCTTTGTGAATTTCATCAAGCCATTAGATGTCCGTATGCACAATTTTAACTCTACGCCAAGTGGCATGGTTATGCTAAAAGACTGACAAGTAATTTTAGTAAATCATAAATATGAACAATTCAGTATGAAATAGAAATCCAAAGACATAATTTAGTCGTATATAATGTGTATGCGTGTGTGCGTGCATGTATATTTGTATAGATATATAGATAGATAGAATAGCCCCATTATTCCTGATTTTCCAAACACAACATACAGATTGAGAGCTGAAACTTGATAAAAGATTTTCTTTATGTCAGAAATACAAAATCCGGTTTTTAATCATCAAATGCTTCTCTTCGACCAGAAATATTTAAGTTCTTAGTGTAGAAGATATCTAAAGCAAAGCTGAGGAGTGGTGTAGTTGTGGTAATGTCAATGACAGCGATAAGATAGGCCGTATTTTCACCCATTCTAGACTCGCAACGTGGACTTGTAGGTTTAGATTCTGAGTCAGCTGTTTTTACGAAGTTGGTTAAATCAGTTTTATTACTATATCACGTATCACTATAAACAGGGGCCGTTTTGAAATCTTACAGATTATGTAGCCTCAAACCTGAACTCTTTCATCCTTTATGCCATCAGTTTTTGGTTTAATCCTTCAAAGGGTATTGGTCTAAACTATTAATAATCCCTCTCTAAACGTGAGAATAATGCAAACAAGTCATAGATATACAATTTTACTTTACTCGTTTTAAGATAGATTTACTAAGGTTGGTTTGGTCTGGGACAGGGATAACATAATGGGGTATCTTGGATGAATCAAACTCACAACACGGAGGTAAACTGTAAATTCTAAATAAATTATGCATTCCATCTTAAATCAATCATTTTGGTTTTGATTCGATAAATTCTTTGAGGAATTTGTCGATATTTTTAACTTGTTGGGACAGGACAATCGTTGTGTCACTGAGCGAAACAAGTGATATTCTGTTGATGGCAGATCTGGAAGATAGGCTGTATATGGACAAAACTTCCCATCGTAGCTCCATGATCGTTTCCTACGTCACATTTGCAACTTGAGGGTTTGCGTTATCATGCAAGAACATTTACAGTTGATTCCCTTGTCCAAGAAAAACTAATCCAATCCGTTATTCAAACAAGTTGACTAATTCAATTTTTATTTTTAATCGCGGTTATATGTTGGTTGTGATCAATTCTCCTTCGGAATTATTCCCAATTTTTCAGTTTTCAACTTTTGATGTCTTCTACAGCGTTATTTGTCCTTGAGCTGAAAACCTCCTTTTTCAAACTTAGTAAACCATTACCAACATGTGTCAGCGCCTACTGCATTATTATCATAAGCTTCTGGGATCCATTGCAACCTTGTGCTGCACTTTTTCCAAGATTAAACATGAAGAGTAAACAATGTCGAATGTGCATTTTACAATGAGCCATGATTTTCACCAAAAACATTTGAAAAGTTGAGTAAACTTGGGATAGATTTCTAAGATTTCCCTAACATTGTGCAAAAATGGCGCTGGGACCTTTTGCCTCTCAACCGAGAGAAGAATATACATTTTCGGGAATGACGTGCTATTCTCAAAGGCCTAGACCAACAGGTATTCGCCACTTAAAAGTTGAAAAGTTAAGTGTTTCTTTTTGAACACCGACTAAATACCATGAAAGAAAACCAGCACGGTACCTCGAAGGCTGCAGGGTCAAACTCCACTCCTACTTCTATTCCGACTGAAGATGATAACTGCAACTTTTGTAATGTATATATAATAAATCAAATATTTTTTTAGTATAAATGTATTCATTTATTAGAATGAAATAGGCCCTTGCGTATCTGTAAGATACATTTTGGAGATATGTACTTGCCAATTTAGCTCAGTTGGTAAGAGACCAGCCTACCAATCAGTTGGTCGTGGTTTTAAATCACTGTACGGGTATGTTAATTTATACTACCCTAAATTTGGTGGGAATTGTTCTTGTTACGGTAGAAAGACAAAGTCAATTCCAGACTTGGACTGGATTTCGACAATATAAAAGCTATTTTTATCGGGTAGTAGTTTAATCAAAGTCAAAAGCTTTCAGTACTGTGGTCTTTCTGTTCACCTACCATTACTTCGTATTTTTCACCCTTTAGTAGCATAGACATATATGATTCTCCACGTTGTCTGCTGCTAAAATAAACTATTCTTTGTCCGTAAAATATATTGCATTAGTTTCAATAATCCATCTCTTGCACCGTCCATCAATATTGCAATACTGCAATATCAAAGTTTGCCAATTTAGATAGTTGGTTTTGTTTTTCAATTTCTCGAATTTTGGAATCATTCCCAAATTCGAAAGCTTTTTAAAACAACATCTAAATTGGCAACACTGGATTCACAAATTCGAAAAATAGAAATTGAAAAACAAACATCTAAATTGGCAACACTGTCAAACAGTTATATGTGCAATGCTGAACACGATCGATACTAAATAAATAAATCTACTGGCTTGATTAAACGGTCTCATTCTACATTTAAAAAATATAAATACGTTTTTTAAATATGATTTGAATATCTTTTTCTTTTCAACGCTGAAAAAAAGGAAATAAAGAAGAAAAAATAATATAATCTCTATGTTGCCCGAGGCAAACGCGTTTTAATTTTTTCAGTTTTTAGTTTTCATCTTATTTTCTTTTTTAAGAAAAATATTTAATCTATCGTCTGCTTTCAGCATTCGCTTAATGAAACGGAATAATCTTTGAGAAAATGAAAGTTAGGCAAAAGAATTGGCTTTCCCTGCGTTATACAAGCCGAACGTTTGCAAGCTGTTGATTTCACTTCCAAGAAAAATTAGTTTCACGTTTTTCTGCTTTCAGCTCTCCTTAAAGATGCATGTACATCGAAGGTATCAGATTCAAAACCAAAGTATCTAAATAAACGTTTTTGTCTGCAAGGGGGCATAAGCGAGGGTATTTATATTGCATACCCATTGACGCAAAATAAGATATAATGTATTTTGGTATTTGCCACACACATCAATATATACTCCGTCTCTACGCCTCTGGGCGAAACAGGGGTCGGTGTTTATTTGCTTCCCCACAATGTCAAGGTTACTGATTTTATGTGGGGAATTATAATACTAACATGATACAAAACACCAGCTTACTTTCCTCGGCTTGTAGCTGGTTCCTTTGGTTCTAACCTCAGACATTAGGATGTAAACCTGTCCTTACGCCTCTTATTAGAGTGAGGAGGGCGTATTTATTTTGAATGGCCAAATGAGACTCATGGTTGCTGATATTATGTGGTCAATTGTATTCCTATATGATACCAAAGACAACCTTAATTCCCCCGCTCTTTACTGAAAGCATTAGAGTGTTCCTTGACATAACTCTCAGAGTGCGATGGGAAGGTACTGACTTGGGGACTGATACCCAGCCACCAGTCCACTTTCTTTTCATTCTGGCTGCCCAAAGGCAACGTGGGGTAATGATTGGAGCATACGACATTTACTAGGAATTCTAAAAGGGAGCGTGTTGTAGAACTATAGTTAGCGTGCTAGTTTTACAAGCAAACACTAGCAAGTCCCACCCCGAAGGGGCGCACTAATACTATGGCTTTTTGACAGACTAAGTAAAGCTGTTTAAATATCTACAGAAAACAATCAGGAAGAAAGAAATCTCTATTGTCAGATCAAAGCGAAATTACCATTTACTTTGCAGACAACCAAACATTGCTTAAAGATTCTGTAGTACTAGTTTTCTTTCTTCTTTTTTTTAATCACCGTTTTCCGTTTGGTTATAACTAAGAGATAAAGCAGAAACTACGAGGCAAAAAAGACAGCGATTAAAATCTATTTTCATGGATGAATAGATTCGTTATCAAACACTTACCGGGGGGAATGAAAATGTTTTGAAATACAATAAGTGAATTTTATGACAGCACTTATAGACGTAGACGCCTAGAAGGAAATGGTGAAAATTTAAATTACAACATATTGTTTGCAGTATCTAAAAGCATAAAGATGTTTGTTGTGTACCTTATAATTTTCAGCAACTAAATCGGTTAACAAAAATATTGTGAAATAATTATCCTGCAATTGTAAATAGCATATGACATTGTCGATTATTTTCCTATAATTTCACTTTGATAAACAGATTTAGAGATATTTTTAAAATATCATTATATTTTATTTCTAACCAACTTTGGAATTCTTGAACTAAGGACTAAATATTGTCCCCAAATAATAGTTAAGCTAAAGAAAACACAGAGCTAAAAGAAACACATACACAGCCGTATAAACTTGAGTTTGTAATGACACTGGAAAGAATTTTGTATAATGATAAAAACGCTTCTGGAGATTCCAAATCCGGGTTAGGCCATTTGCATTTCACTGAAATCGGTCATCGGTTGCCCGGAAGTCATTGTGGCACAAGTCATGAGGACTAGGCAATTTGGCCTCTACCAACACGTATGCGTGTAGGGCCCCACATTAAGCCTGATCTTGTGTCACATTTCCCTTCGTGAGGAGGCAGATAAATAAAATTCCTGGGAAGAATCTCCCCATTGCACTATGTTTTTGTAGTCAGTGTTCGAAGAATCTTATGTTGTGCAATTTTTTCTCCTGTGACAATAGTAGGTGCATACTTGGATTTGTCATAGTGAGTGAATATTTTCCCAATAAAAACTCTGAAAGCTATCTACAGAATTTGAAATATGTTAGGCGCACATTAATTTATTTTGTGCGTTGGTTGCAAAATGTGTGTGCGCAGTCGGGGGTTGCCCTGATGTCTTTGCAGCACATGTCGTGGGGACTGGGCAAATTTTGCCTGAACCCACACACATGCATATGGATCCCAACATTAAAACGATCTTGTGTCACATTTTCCCCTCGTAGAAAGCAAATAAATAGTGGATCAGTCGTGTCTCGTCTTCGGACAAACCTCAGTACGAATAAAACGGACCTCGTGTTAAGAGATCTATCTCTCGGGCAGTACCTCCTCATTAGACTAACAGTTTCAGGTGTATGATCTATGACACCTGAGTATTTTTTTCCTTTTTTCCTTTTTCCCGCACCTACGCTTGTTGGGCCCTATAATAAACTTGACTTCCTGTCGTATTTACCCTTGTTTTTTAGACAAATAAATACCCGCTTCTGGATGAACAGTTTCTCCCTGTCTTGTCTAATTCATTCGTCTATACATTGTATTCTATGTATAATAAGTATTTAAAATTGCTCATGGTAAGGTTAGAGAAGACCTCAAAAGTTACTTTTTAACCCTCACCCACAACGCCGTTTAACAATACTTAAAAGTAATTAATATATATGCGGGCATGTGTTTATCAATGAAATAAACGACGAACTCGCGGCTGATGCGCCCTTCCCAATACATTTCTAAAAGAAAGTACATATTCAATAACCTTGGCTTGGTATCATATCACAATAGCAATGGAACTCATTAGCACTGGCCTGATATACTAAATTGCTAACAGCTGTTCTACATAAGGCCCCTTAATAAATATGTATAGTATTTGCTTAGATCTTCCAAGATCCGGCGCAAGACTAAAGATATTCTATTAAGAAGACTGTGAGACATCAATCGCTTTATTATATCAATTAAAAACAGACTTCCATATCATTCAACATCATATAAACTTTTCATATAAGTCCACATTACTTAAGAGACAGTAGTAAAAGGATAAACATTCTTATAATACATGAAGTATTATAAATCATTATTATTTTATATTTCCATGACTATTTTTTACCTTCATTTTAATTTATTAGTTGCTTTTTATTTATTTTTATTAAAAACAACTAATAAATTAGGATGAAGGTAACAAATAGTTATACAAATTTTAAATAATAAAAATTACTTTTGTTTGTCATTAATACAATTCTTATTTTAATATTGAAAGACATCTCAACATGCTAT
>VCCN01006870.1:3773665-3784970 GCA_006491835.1 Architeuthis dux | reverse complement strand
TATACGGCTTCAAAATTGACAAGATTTGGGCTAAAGACTAATATCCATACACCAAATACAACAAATATAAAAGCAAAATAGGTTTGAAACAAGATTGAATATGCAATATAAAGACTATACAATCAAAATCCAAATTGTTTCAATGTTGAAGTTGTGTACGTAGGTTAAAATGAACTTTTTGCAATGCATCGGATACTTTTTGCACACACTGTATGTCTTGTTGCAGTAACAGCTGCTCCACCATCCCTTGCCTTTCTGCTAGCACTAAACATGACTCTCCTTGGGCCCCTCGCTGTTGAGTAGTGATTAGCAAGCTAGTCTCGCAGACCATTACTACTGTACTAAGTTCGATCCTAACCGGGTGCCCTGAAGTTGTGATTCTGTGCCACACTACTAAATAACTGAACATGATGGTCCCTCAGTATAAATGAATCCATGCTTCCAAATCGCCCCAATTTTGTTTGACAAGATTTTCTCACTTGAAACCGAAGATAGAACGGATATCTGTCTTCACAGCTTCCTGCTTATAAATAAAGTTCTGAGCCAATAAAAGGGAGATAATCATTGGATTTCCCTTATTTTATTTCTTCTTAAAATGATAATACTTATAAGTATGGGCACATTTTCAATTTAAGATGAATCCTAAAGTGACTATTATTCTTAGTCTACTATTTTCCCCTGGCAAACTTTATTAGAATGCTGCCATTAACAGATTTGGATATTTCATCTATCACTATAAACAGGTCATAGATACTTCCATCGCGACTATAGGTTCAGTATCTTTATTTTCCATACTATTTTATTTTGATTCTCTCCCACGTTAACAAGTCTGATTTTATTTACAATGCTTCTTCTATTTGTAATAAAATACGAGATAAAGGTAATGCGACTGCCTTATGTTTAGTTCGGTCATGCAACCGTCTGCATCTACGATGGCTTGTTCAAATTTATGGGTAGCATTTACAATCTCAGATTGTTATGAGAAAGACTAATGTGGCATCCGTCACCATTATCTTCTCACATCTTCTTATAGAGAACAATGACGAAACAATTTGTACCTAAATATATTTCCAGGGATATGGAGGGAAATTTGGGTGTATGCTGTCCTCCAAAGATTACGCCAACATATTGCTTACATGTGATTACAAGCTTTAAAACACATTCACTTTACTGAAGTATATATTCTGTATGCAGTGAAATGGTTTTCTAACGGTATGTTATCGGATGTCTTACATGGTTTAAATTTTTTCCATGTTAGTGATATTTACTACGCATAGTTTAGTCTGGCACACAGCCAAATGGAGGGAATGTTGTTAGGAAGACTGCGTTGCGCTAATCTTCCAATTTAGGAAGACCTTGCTGTTTGGAAAAAACAACATTAGCCACGAGTCGGGCACTGTTTATATTTTACTAAAATTAGCTTAGTATGGCACAAGGTCACAGTATTGGATTACCCACTGAGGATCGGACTCACTACAGCAAGAATGGTCTGTGAGACTGAACATTGCTCCAATGCGTCCAACCCGATCCATTTTATGTAGAAATGTTTTTTTATTTGTCGATGCATTTACACTCTTATATACTGTGGGCAATTTGCCAAGTTGGAAAATGGAAATGAGATCAGGAGTTCAAACTCTAGTCGCAGCTGCTGATGTCAGTTTTACGCTCATCTCTTAGGGAGAGGGAAGAGCCCTAATTTTCCTGAGCTATGTCCAGTTGATGATTGTCTCAACGGAATCTTGCCACTGGCATATCCGTTTAATAAATAGGAAAGAAACGAGTGACAGTACATTCACATTCCAATCTTTCCACACTTACCGTATATAAGTCGAAGTTTTTTTTACCTAAAACGTAGCTTAAAATTAACACCTCGACTTATAATCAAGTCAGTCATAAAGAAAGGACAAAATTTCGTAGTGGACGAATGTCCGAGTGAGCGATAATAATGGACCAGCACAGCTTTAAAAATGTGGAATCAGCAACGCCATGGGTGGGACAGAAGATGGCATCTTGTGGCAAGAACCTGTTTAGACGTCATTACAGAAGAATAAGCTCGGTAGTTTGTCGAATCTGATGAAGAAGACTTCTATGGATTTGAGTGAACTGCTTCTGTATTGATACTATTGTTCGGACTGAGATCCTCATCTTGGTTGTCATTTCCACCTCATCTCAGAAATACCGAACTCTGCTTCTGTATTGGTTTGTCATTTTTCTTTGTTACTTTTTTAATAAATAAAGATTACATTTACAAGTTATCATTTATTTATATTTAGTGGATGTTCGGTTAAAGAAATATGGCGTCAACTTGTGAGTTTGTTTCTGTTTTGTTTTTTCGAAAGGCGAAATCATCAAATGCCTTGATTATGGTTTTGGGTTCGACTTATATTCGAGTCGTCCGATTTTCTTGGCTTTTCTACTTTAATTTAACCTCGTCATACTCACAGTCGACTTATATTAAGAATATATACGGTACTTATTCCGTTAGTAGCCGCCAATGGCTGTTATTTCATTGTCAGCCATATCCCACAAAGTTCATCTCATTTAAAGATGTTTATAGGTTCAACACAGCCGTTGGAAAAAAAGAACTATACATTTCAAACCATTGCAGACGGAACGCTTAGTGTTCTTCTGGCGAAAACTCATATTTCTTCTAAGTGCGTACGTCTATATTTCTCTCGTAACAAAACACACAATGTTCTGAATGTTATTTTAAGACCCTTTATTGGGAATGATTTTATATCCTGAACATAAATGACTAGTTGACACTATATTGAAGAAAGTAGGATATAAAGGTTTCAATATGGTATTCAACTCGCTGCCACACCACATAAAACCATTAATACTTTTTTTCTTTCATTTTCTAAAGGGAGACAGTAATAATAAGTTTATTCTGGGAACGGGAAATTATTGTAGATCGATTTTATTGGTCGGATAATCGATTCTGTCATTACTCTTTTGCAGCAAAATGTGGCATGGAAACCAATTTAAAGAATGAGAAACGGAGATAGCATTTCTGAAATGACCCTATTTGAAGGGTTTGGGAAAAAAGCAAAAGAAATGTCGCTATATAATGACAAAGGTTAACAAATCTTATCTGATATTCATTTCCTTTTCAGAATTCACTTCCAGAATGAACTAAGATGATAAACGTATCATATGACACCGTACATCTATGCTCTGTTGTGCATAGAGTTTACACACATGCATAAACAATTAACTTTTATGTACTTGAACGTACTTGAAATAGGCTTTTTTGACTGCAGTTAATTGCGTTATTAAGCCAGATTCGGTTTAGTTGGGTGGGATTAAACTAATAAGAAAATTGGTAGTTAAATTTGGTAAGGCCGATATCAGAATTAAGATCATTTTAAAGAAATATTGATATTCTCGGATATGACCGTCTTTTCACTTAGGCTGTTCCATGCGTTTGTTACTCTTGCCGAGAAGAAATCTTTTTTCTGACACCAGTGGAGGTCTGAATTTGTAGTTTATGTCTGTGTCCTCTGGTTTTACTGCAGATAGATGAAATCAGCATTTTCTTATCAGGGCATTTTGAGCAATAGGTGTCAGTATCCACTCTATGTGTGCTGTTCCAGATTATGTAGACTCCCAGTAGGTCAGCACGTTTTATTCTGTATTTCAAAGACACAAATAGCATCCCTGTTAAGTGTTATTGCTGCATTTCATTGCTTTTTCCTAATCTCAGGTCATAAGATGAATGTTATATTTGGTCTGCTTCCTACAAATAGAAGACTGAATAATCTTCAGCTGTTTAAACTCTCACACTCAATAAACTCTAGAAAGAATTATCTTTTTACTCGTGCTATAAATATACCTGTCATATAACTGTAATTATAAACGAGTATTTAATGACAGTTTGACATTAAACTGGTATTGATATAGAGAAGATTATGGTGTTGGGGAATATAAGTTATACTACAGTACCCAGCCCTCCTAGTTTTATTGATATCAATACCTTGAAACGGAAATCTAAGCAATAACGCATTGTGGAGAACGGCCATTTTTAATCGGCCATTTTGAATGATTAAAAGTGGCTAGATTTTACCCAAAATGGCTAAAATTGGGTAGATTTCATTTCCAGGTAACTGTATACGCTCCAAAAAACCCATACAAAGGCTTCAAAAAGTATAAATAAAATAAATATTTCTTAGAACGGTATCTTTAGATCGAGAATAACGTTATTTAAACGTTAATATCCGATCAATATGTTGTATATTTATACTTTTTGAAGCGTATACAGTTACCTGGAAATTAAATTTACCCAATTTTAGCCATTTTTTGAAAAAGCCACTTTCAGTCATTCAAAATGGCTGTTCTCCACAGTGCGTTATTGCAAAGATTGCACCTTGCAAATATCCAAGATTTTACAAGTATTAACAAAAAATGCATAATGATGTCAAAGTTTAGATTCCACTTATTGATGGGTATAAACCAACATGAACAAGACTTTTCTGCGGGAAATCGACACCGGACGGGGGGAAAAGCCGAACTCGTGTAGCAATATGAGTCCGATAGATAGATAGATAGATAGATAGATAGATAGATAGATAGATAGATAGATAGATAGATAGAATAAGTTTAAATTCGTATATAGAAAATTGTGCAGTGCATATAAAATGTGATTGTTAGGTCAGGAATTGGGATATGGGCTATATTGACAAATGGTAAACAAAATGAATTATTTTATTTGGCTAAAATTGAAAAGTAAAGAATGTTATTAAAATGGGTTTTTTTATGTACAAGAATTTACAATAACAAAAAAATGTCGGCTGATCCGACGCAAACAAAGAAATGATGTAATGTTTTAACGTCAAGAAAAGATCACATGTTAAAAATGGGCATACCGATAAATAGAGGTGAAAACCCAGAGAGAGTCGGGGGAAAAGTGGACAGACCAGGGCCAGCAGTCCAGAGGGTAGCTAGGACTTATGTCCGCGTCCCCGCAGCCCCGATCCACATCACACGAACTCAGTATTTCTAGAGCTGCACAGCTTTTTGACGTGAAGTGTAGAAATTTGAGATAGATGCGACTTACAGGGTTTAAAAGAGAAACACAGTAGCAGCTATGTCGTCTTTTTTACATTGTTTGACAACTCAAAATTCAACAATATTCTGGATGAGAACTTTAAGCTACAAAGAGTGTCGACTTGTTATAAATGTAGATTCTGTAGTATCACATTTGTTACAGTGCAGATTCCCAGAGCGTCGCTACGAATAGAGTCGTATAAAAATTAACATAATATTTAAAATCGGACTTCGTTTTTCTCAATGAACCAATTGACTTTCACATCAGTTCCTTTCAGCAAAGCCACGGCACATGAACGATAGCCGACCAGTTCCAACTATACACACCAGTGCGACGCACAAGTCGTTTGCGTATATGTGGGGATCTCCCTACCCCCGTTATGTAACACTCGTATGCAAGTTAATTTTATCGTCAAAAAGATGTGGCATCTGTAAGAAGAAGAATTGGAAAACAATCTGATATAAAAATTATTTAAATTTATAATGATTTATAATACTTCATCTAACAACAATTAAAAAAAATATCTTTTAAATCATTAAATTATTTATGTGCACTCTTTAGAGCGGGAGATATTTTTGAAAGTTGATTGTGTAAAAGATTGTAACAATGTGAATAAAAAAATAAACGTAATAATTTGCATTAGAAAATTTTACAAAATCTTTAGCTGAAAAACACGATTATTTTAAAAATTTGTTTTATTCTTTCAATAGCCATACGAAACTGAGATTTTGTTAATAACAATGTACCAATGCTGAATAATTATATATACTGAGGTGATGAAAAAAATATCATGGGGTATTTGTTTTTGCTGTTGTTATTGCTATTGGAAGCTATTTGTAGGTACGGCGACCCTGTTAAATCCACCTAATTCAACGATGCTTTTTTTTTCAACTAGTGGAAAGAGTAATCTTGCCACAATTCTAGGTACAGCCCTGATAAAGTCCTTTGAGGGTTTATTACCGTTATGCTTTCTTCATGTGAAAGTTTTAAACTTCAATTAAACATTTATACAAAATGTTTCATTTTATTACTTGTGACCAACATTTTAAAAAGAAACTATTTGAGATTAGGTGTTTTTTCCGTTGTGACCTGAGTTATAGAATGAAGTTTTTTCCCTTTTTTGTGACTACCAATAATAATATAAATAAAAAGACGGGTTTTACTTTTTTCGATGGTATAAGTAATTATAGGATTGAGCTGTTTTGGAAAATTAACTCCAGTTACATATTACTCGTTATTATAGGCCTTTTGAGTGCCATCTTTTACAGTAGTCGAAAAAACCAATCAGCTCTCTTGACCTAGCTGTCAGGCGCGACCTACTTAAAACAATATGAATCAACACGCACGGAACCTCACTTTGACCTTTGAACTGTACCAACAACTCCTGCTGTTAAAAAATGTATTTCTGAACCAAAAAGAGGAGAATTCTGTACGCTGTTCATTTGAGCAATAATGAAACTAACTTGTTTTCCCATCAAATCATCTTTATTTGAGTTTAACTTTATTTTGTGTAGGTTTTTAATTACAGAGTTTTAGATTTTTCAAAAATGTTAATTTAGATTATCAATATGGCGTATTAATTAATGTTTGTCGATAAAAGTAAACTGTGACTGAAAACAAACCAATTCTACGTTATTAATATAAAATAAAAATAGTTTTTTTTCTGTTTGTATGTGGGTATGTATGTTACCGAAACCCAGAAAAAAACTGAGTTTTTTAGCGCTACACCCTCAAAATGCTCTAAATTGAAGAATAAAACAAATCCGGGTGAAGAGGGAGGTTCAATTTACGATATAACTATAATGCGGAACTAGACCCTTAGTTTGGAAGTTGATTTTTTATTGAGGGGGGGGGGAACTTGTTTCCCTTTTTGGTGAAAAATACTATTTCTAGACTATTCTTCTAGACTTCTTCTTCTTCTAGACTATTTCTTCCCTTATTTATTTAGTTGCAAATAATTATAATAATATTATTTCCATACAAAGGAAGTGACTTAACATCGAGTTTAATGGTCGGCGAGTAATTAAATTTTAAAAATTAAATACAAAAAGTGGACTTTTTTCTTTCTAGCAAAAGCCAAAAAAACGTATTCCCTACTCATTGAGTCTTCAAATTTTAATTACGCTTTTAAAATAGGGAGTCGAAGATTTTTCAAAAGTGCCTGGTCATCCGTACTTATTGGCCTCATCCCGAAGATAACAGTTAAATGACAAAATTCTTTAGCAGATTATCAACAACTCTCTGTCCAATGCAATTGTCGTGTACTTTTGGAAGTCATGCGTATTCTTTTCCTGCATCTGTTGCATTCCATGTTTTATTTATTATTGGCGAAACATTAATGCAATTCTGTACGAGTGTCTCTGACAGCCGTTAATACAAATGGTTTGACGACTTTCATATTACTGCAAAGCTTTTTTCTAATAGGATTTCGTTTGTAAATACTTTTCCGTTTCTTTGTTAGCAGACATCCGAAATCCCACATTTTCTTCTAAGAGTTGAATCTGTGTGATGAGCACTAAGTGAATAGAACTCCAAACTTTTCTGTACGATGTCAACTAATCACTGAACTATGCCCATTTAATGCAAATTAAAAACGCGTACATTTAGCTAAATAACATTTCTATTCATCTCGATCATCTAACTATAATTTAAGAAATGTGTGTGTGTGTGTGTGTGTGTGTGTGTGTGTGTGTGTGTGTGTGTGTGTGCGATTACTCGACAACTGAAAATTGTACGAAGTTGACATTCGCCAGATATATTATCTAACTATAATTTAAGAAATCTGTAGGTACGTGTATGCACTGCGATTATTCGACAACTGCCATTGGACGAAGTTGACATTCGTTAGACATAGTCGGCACACAAGGCATTGCAGTTGAGTTTGAAGTTATTTTGATCAGCGGTTCTCGAGAAATCTAATAAAAAATAAATAAAATAACTACAGATTATAGATCTTTTATCTAAAATTATAGATCTAAATTTAGATATAAAATATCTAATTTGGCAAAAGATCTAGATTTTCTATATAAAATATCTAAATTGGCAATAGATCTAAATTTAGATATAAAATATTTAAATTGACAACACTAAAAGAAGTGGCTGACATAATTCTAAGTCGTAGTTTACATGACAATTATGGCAGGCTGCTCGACGCACCATAAAGTCCGGTCCGTTCCAAACGTGCACCTTCGGAATGGGCACTGCCCTAGTATGTTTTAATCACAAATTGTATTTCAATGATTGTATTATTTTGTTTCTGACTTTCCACAAAAATGTTTCTATGCTTTAGCTCAGATAAAGACCAGTTGACAGCAGCAATGTATAATTGAATCTTTCCAATAAAAGTATATACGAATATTCGGTGATAACGTGCCCCTCTATTACCCACTTGCGCCAGAGTCTGGTATCCGATGTTCAGGGTCAGGTAAAATCAATAACTTCGAATGCTGATTCTCAAGGCAGGTAGGCTTTCTCTCACTGGAAAGATTAGCACTGCGCATCTTCCTCTTTCCATCTTCTAAGTTAAGCTTAGTAAATATCATAATATTATGTAATGATATATTTAAAAAACTGGTGGAATCATGAATCACCGCTACCCACAACAGAGAGGTTTAAACACTGTTGCTGGGTTTAGGTTATTCATGTGTTCTGACATTTATATGTATCAATGCATCCGGACTGCGCCCATTCCTAATCGTTCATAGTGGAAACTTGAAATTTTGCGCACACACTCCCCCTCAACGAGATGGGGAAACGTTTTTCTTTTTTTAACCCCCTTCCTCCCAAATAGGTTTTTAGTGAAGGGGTTCAATTTGCAATATGAGGTTTTTCTAAATTGATCCCTTTTTAGTGATCACTTCCTAACGAAACACGAGAGAAGTAACTTATTCATTGATCACTTTTTTACAATTTTCTGATTGATCACCCCCAAAACGTGACGGTTTCTATTGAGTGACTAGCCAGACACTTTTGTTTGTTCTTTTTAAATCATGAATGTATGGTTCAAACCAAGGTAACTTAATTTTACCACCACCACTGCTTACGTAATTTCTCTTGGAATGTTTTTGGTTTTTTTTTGCATATTTGGGGGTAAATATAAAATAATTCTGAGAGTTTTTTACATAATGCTGTTGGCTGGAAATCGATGTTTCGCTTTGAGTAGAACTCGTAACGATCCATTATCTGCAGATCTGAGATTATTGTTTGATTATTCCTAAAGGTATTCGAACTAGTAAAGTAGCATCAATTCTTTTTATCACAACATGTCAGTCGATATTACTTCGGTATATGTTGCTAAGAGTAGGAACAGTTCAGAGATACGAACATCTAATCAGAGAATTCTTCTCCTGTGGGCACAAGAGTTTGACGCTGAGATTTCTAAACTGTTTACAATAAGGAAAGTAAATGTACTTGGCGACATTCAATGAACTTAATAACGGAGGCAACATACATTTGAGGAATGCCGAAGAACATATCGACCAAAAGGTTCCAACGACAACAACAAAGATGCGAATAATCTACTCTAATAATGAACAGTGTGTTTTTCTTGGTTCGCTGGACTCTTCCTCTAGGGTGGGGGGCAAATTTTGCTGTCAAAATACTTCCTGCCCACCGTTTCAAACTATGCACTAAACAAAAAAAACATCTCAATCCAAATATATCCGTCAATTTTTTACCACAGGAATTAATGAGCAGATCATATAAAATAATCAAAAGGCTAATCCTGCTTGCCGTTGTTAGTGGGTTCGATCTTCATCGGATCTCCCAATATAAATTGTCTGATACCAATTCATGCTAAGTTACTATACTTATGTAATGAACAGTGTGATTATCTTGGTTTGATGTCCGTAACACTTAACTCTCTCACCCAGGGGTAAACATTTGGCAGATAAAAGTACCCCCTTCCAACAATTTGAAACTACGGACTCTTCAACGAATTTGCCATTATTCTTTCTTAGAAAATAGTTTCATAGAAATTCAAATATTCAAATAGTTCTTCGGACGATTGAACTCCTTCTAGTCATTTGCGTTGTTAATACGACGTTTCGGCCGATCCATTCTTCGGACTTCTTCAGGTGTAATATTCGAATGTAATGCGGGTAAACAGAAGTGCTTTAATTTCAAAGAAGGTAACCCTCATAACGTAGGATTCGGGTGTTTCTTTGTCCTTGTCTTGTCGGATTTGGATCTGTTGAGTAGCAGAAGCCACATCGGGTTGAACTCCGCACTTGTCAGACTAATTAATTTATATATGAGCTGCCTGTTTTATTTTTCAATTCAAATATATCCGTGAATATTTTCACGAGTATTAACTCGTAGACTGAATAATTTATAGAAATATGTAGCAACTAAATATGGCCTTTTGTTTAACTCCCCTGTTACTCTACTATGGATGTAAAATTCGTTCATCTCGTTCCACTAATTTCTGTCTGAATTTTTAAGATCAGGAATTATCACTATTATACATTGATTTATTCGAACTAGTATCCTCATCTTGGTTTTTTATAATCACAACGTTTCGGTTGTTATACACTCCGGCTTTTTTCAGGTATAAATCGTATTCGGGAACCTTCTGGGAATCTGAAATTATCTAGATCGTCATACGAGGCAATGGCAGTGGATAAAAGCGTTGATTCAGTACCGGTAGTTATCAGGTGGTCGTGAGTTCAATCCCTGGGTCATGCAGTCATGTTCAGTGGGAAAAAACAAACAAAAGCGGCTTCACAGGGAAGAATTAGGTCAGAGTGATTTCTAGAGATAAGTGAAATTTCTGGTGAGACACGGGAAAGGCTAGGTAACTTATCAAACTGTTAACATTTTCTGAAGTTTTGGGTAGCATCTCTTATATGAGAAACAAAACATTTCTCTTTAAATTCTTCATCGTTTTACGTCTTTCTTTTTTGATTAAGAAACCATTTCGTGTCAAAACGGAGTTTTTTTCCCTCGTTTGTTATGTCTAGCGCCTTGTGTCCATATGTTCCTGGCTGAATCATTTCTTTAAAATTATTTTAATTTCCCCAATAAAAAATTGTTTTGCTTTCAACAGCTTCATGTTTTAGAGTATTTCATATTTACTAGTTTTTGGCATGATCGTATCGCGTTGCGTGTTGGAATATTAGGTTAAACAAACATATAGAGATATTTATCTTCTTCATATGCTGCTACTGTCGTGTTAAAAGTTAGGGTAAATTACGTTTTCTCTTATCTTGCTGGTCTGGACTTTTTTTTTTGTATTTCAAACAGTTATTAAAAACTTGA
>VCCN01006870.1:3760075-3773306 GCA_006491835.1 Architeuthis dux | reverse complement strand
GCTTTTTATCGCAACTTTTGCTCAGAAGGTAAAAAGTAGTCAAAAGATTTTAAATAATAATTATATAATACTTCATACTAGCTGTCTGCAATTTTTATCCCTTACCCTATTTCCTCATGAATATCTTCTAAGAACTCAAACTACTTTCGCGTTAAAAATCCTCACACACTTTCTGTAACATAATACGATTCCTATCTAGATGAAACAAACAGTTGCAGATCTCATGTTCAACGCAAGGTGCGGGTGTAGGAGTATCTATTTCCGAACTTACAAAACCGACAACCGACAGAAAAGAAAAAGAAGACAAATTACATGGATAAACAATCAGGATCAAAAAGCTGAAAACCACTGCTATAGGGGTTTATCTCGAGTGTCTAGTAAGGCCCAATATGGAAAGAAGTTCCTTCCGAAAAACTAAATATTAATAGTTCTGTGCAATCTGAGTCGAATTTATCAGCAAACCGATACAACAGACATTACGCCATGGGGGAATCTGTCTGAAAATATTTTGGAAACTAGCGGAGCGACGCTTTGGGTATGCAGTTGATTGTGTCAAACCATATTAAATTACATGTCTTGCCAGAAGGATTTCACTTGGCCACTTACAAACATCGGTTCAGCTGCAAGGCTACTTAATCATAATTGGGGGAAAATGGAAAATAATTGCTTTATGTTAAATAATTTGAAACTGCACCCTTTATTCAATCCACAAGTGTAGACTGTCCTTATACCGCTGTCCATGCTAGTAAATATCTCGTATCAGTTAATTCCTCTAAGTTAATTTGTCTTTGTGATGTCGCTTTTTAGTTTTTCCGCTGAAACCAGAGTATATAACTAGTCACTGTCTTACTCAGGACCACTAGGTCACTGGCTGTACTTAACCAACGCATTTACCCGTTAGGCTTTTGTCCTGTAATACAATCAGGTTATGGAATTTTGGGGGAAGGTTACCGAATACAACAAATATCTAACGAAGGCTGGAGGGTGCAACGGCCGAAATGTTGTGACTACAATAACCAGGATTAGTTTGAATAGATTTATGTATAATAATGATAATTCTTCATCTAAGAAATTCAGACAAGAATAATTTAAAATTTTATATTTTACTCTCAGAGAAATACTGGAAATATTTGGACAATCATCATAGAGACAATACCCAGCTAATATAGCAGAGCTCGTTATTGAAACTTCTGGATATTTTTTTATATTCTATCGAATTTGCCCCAGGGTCGGAAGTTGCTTGGATGCTGTTTGATTGTGCTGTCAGGGTCTGGCATCTTGCATTTTAGTAATCAAGGAGAGTCAGTTGGCAGTTCCCATACCCTCACCATCCCTCATGCGGCAGGTTTTACTGAGTTATATGGCCCCAGTAACAAGCAAAAATCATTCAGACCTGACTGTCAGCATTCTAGAGTGAAAGACTACGGTTAAGAAGATAATGAAGATAATGCGCCGGGAGAGTTGGATTCTTGCTTTCTACATGGACATTAGTCAGAAAGAGAATTTAGCACTCTCGTCTTGAATTAGAACTAGTTTTCCAAATTGGCAAATATTAAGCCACCGCGCACTTCCAAGAATTTATAACCACAATGTAAATTTTAAAAACCCACAAAACTCCCGGTGAGAATAGCCAATTATTTCTACTTTTATCAATGCTTTGATGAAACTACTGACTGTTAACTTTCTAGATAGATAGATTCTCTGATAAAATAAAATTTAAAAAAATGTTTAACTCGTGTCTTCTAAATGTTAACTCGAAAACTCACAACCAGTATGAAATCAATTAAGCATTTACATATGTTTTTCTAGTTTCTTCGCTTTTGTTAATGTATTCATGAATATGTTATGTATATTATACATTATTATGTTAATACATATGAAATGTTTTTTTGAATACTAAGATGAAGGATGATAAAAACAACAGTATATAACCCAATTGAGGCAATAACCTTTTCCCAACGATCCTCTAATGATAATATGCTATCTCTATAAACTTCTTCAGGTTATGGGGTCACAAATTCATTAAAAGCACGAATTATGCCCCCACCTCCCCTATTTTGAACCTTTTATCATGGATATACAGATAAAAATGCTGGATATGAAGGGTGCTCCAAGACTTCATATCCCAAATATCTTACACAGTAAGTTGATAATTGTGCGGTCTGGCACTGTCATAGAGAATTTAATTCAGTTCATGTGACCCATTATTATTAAACCCTTTCTATTGCTTTGAGATAACGTGTTGTGGTTGCTGTTGAAGCCTTAAAGTATCCAGAAAATGCTCGAATCATTGTTCGTGGGTCTTTGTCCACTGTTGTCGATAATTGTTGCAATACAATCATCATAGATACATAGTTGTGTATTTCCCACCGATGCCAAAGACGGCTGTTAAAATCCAGGCGAAGGCCAATTTCGGATGATGGTTTTCAAGGCAGATAAGCCACATCCTTGTTGGAAGACTGGCACTACACGATTTGTTTACCCCCATTTATTCAAATTTGACCTTAGTAAGCTAAGTTTAATAAATATAAACTGAAACTTTCAGATGTTTCATCTGATATATTACCACATCGGAGAATGATAATTAAAGATAAATCTGTTTTATACACAAAAGATAACCTAGGATTGACAGTGCTGCAATGATTGAAGAACCATATTACTTTAATTTTGAAAAGGCACTAAGATTTCGGGCATGTTTTGAGTGCCTACAAAGAACCAAGATAGAAAACTTTCGGCTAAGCAGTCAAGCCTTCCGCATAAACCACAGCAGGCGATAAAGCTCGACCCTTGGTACCGAGGCAGGCAGACATGGAAGACTTTTTGAGGTTTGGGAACGCTCAAAATAAATCAGTGGTAATTTCTACTTCGCTTTACGTCATTTTGGATAACGGGCGAAACCTGTACTAATGTGGATCTTTCGTAAAAGCGAAGTGGCGTAAAATGAACAGTTTTTGCTGCCACAGGGTTAGGTAGTTATAGGAAAGCGGTTTAACAAAATGCTCACCCATCCACCCTTTTCTCTCTCAACCATTGTGGCATGCCAGTGGCGAGATACTTTGGATACTTATTTTTAATAAGTAGATAATACTACTGAACACCCTACATTTGGTTTATTTATGTCCAAGTAAATAGAAATGATGTTTGCAAATAATAAGAAAATATTTCTGAAGCTTTACAAGGCCACAATAGTGGGGCACTCAGTGAGGACAAAATTCAGTATACTAGCAATGGGCTGTTAGATTAGCTTGCTAATAATTGATTTAGGCAGCTGCCCTTATATAATGAGGAATACAATATTGTCTCTAACTTTAAGAAGAGTAGTTAACATTCTAGATTTTGCTCGGTCAATTGAACTCCTTCTTCGTGTACTTAACATTGCAGCTGATCAATTCTTCAGCCTTCATCAGGTGTATAATCTAACTACAATTGAAGAAATGTGTGCGTGCGTCTATGCACTGCGATAACTCGACAACTGTCCAGTGTCGTGTCTGAAGTCTTTTGGATCAGCGGTTCTCGAGAAATCTAATAAAAATGAATAAAAATGAATACAAATTACAGATTATAGATCTTTTATCTAAAATTATAGATATACATTTAGATATAACATATCCAAAATTAGCAACACTGAATAGAAGTACTTCGAAGCCGTAGTTTCGTACAACGGAAGGAAAATTATTTTACGTGACTATTATGGAAGGCTGCTCGAAACACCATAAAGTCCCCACCCTTCCAAATATGCACCTTTGGAACGGGAACTGCCCCAGTCTGTAAGAAAAGAGAAAAAAAATACTATTTTACAGCAAAAATGGCGACAGAAAAAGTGGTCATTTATATAGCAACTGCATCAGACTATTTCAATAGCTCTAGGCACACAGACGAAACCATACCACCACCCATCATAAGATGGCGAAATTCGATGTTAGTTTGATGAAAAAAAAACCTGAAATCTCGTTTTTCTAAGAAAGAAAAACCAACAAATAAAGCTTGTTTAACACAAACCTTTCCCGAATTCCAACCAACTGGCAATTGGAGAGCCCGAAGCATCTTCTCAGAACATTCCATTCAAACGAATGTATTCAATTATTTATTCATTATAGAAATTCTTTCACGTATCCTTCAGGGTTTGTGGGGAGCGTCTTGTTCTTCTTTTCGCAATTTCCTCTAAAAATCCTTGAACATCGATCCTAATGTGGTTTGTTCGACGTTGGCACAAAGAGAAGGTTATTGAGGAGGTCTAAACACGCAGCGTCAATGCGGCGGTTCAATATTCAATAGCCTCAAATAATAGCGGACAACCATAATGTCCCTGAAAACTTACGTTATCAACCAGAGAAATGAAGACGCCATTCTGCCATATCGGGTCTGAGATCAGAGTAATAAACGACTTGTAATGGATTTTATCTTTCGGCTTCGTAGCACAACTGCGAGAGCACTGGATTGGAGAAGTAAGATAGGGAAGATGCGTGTATCTTGCATGTATCACGGGTTTCACTTGTATTAGAATCACGTTTGCAAACGTGTAGATCTTGTTGCGAACTTTTGCCTGAATTACTTCTTCCTACTATTGATACGCTCAGATGCTTTTAAAGATAGGGGTCTACTACCTAAAGTTGTCTTCAAACTTGTCTGCGTACGTGGAAACACCATGGTATAAGACTGACCGCGAAAAAGAGTGTATAAAGGCACATCTTAAAACTCTGTTCCTATACTTTATCTTTTATCCGCTGGTGTGTGAAAAAATAAACTAAAAATATCTTTAACAATAATTTGTTGAAAACAAAATGTAGTCAAAAAAGCAGAACAAAAACATCATTTCCTATCCAAGCTGTTTACTCACTACCGTAGAGTGAGTAGTTGTGTTGATAAGCAACTAAACTTAAGGTTAAAGAGATACTAAAAAATTAATAATGGTTAACAATGCTTTTCAATCAAGATAATATTACTACAAGTTCATGTTGTTGTATTTTTTCCAGTTATAAGTTTTAGTCTTCGGAAATTTCTTCAGATATTGAAGAGAATCTTTTATTTCAAAACATCGGGCTACCGTAATCTTGATATCGACTAAGCTTAGCTTACATCGTTACAAGGCCAAATGTGATGTAAATGGAAGTATACTGCAAAATCGTCAAACTTTTAGTGAAAATGTTTATAAGACCCAGAAAAATTCATTATGCTCTTCATTATAGCATGCTATTACGAGAAAATGGAGTGTGGAGGGCTGCCTGCCGCTAAAATCAGCATTAGAAATCCTGGCAATTACCTGGGCTTGACAACCGACCATTGATGCCGATGGCAGACACGCAACTATCTAATCCGGCTAGGGGTTACAGTACTCTCAATAAACAGCTGATGAAGAACCGGTCAAAACATAGTAACGCAAAGAAATTTGATACCTATGGCAGTGCCCGTTCCATAGGAGCATGTTTGGAAGGGGCTAGACTTAATTGTCATGTAAAATAATTTTTCCGTCCGTTGTACGAAACTACGACTTCGAAGTATTTCGGTTACTTCTCTTCAGTGTTGCCAATTTAGATATTTTATATCTAAATGTAGATAATTCTAAAGAGCGGAAGCCAAGGAAGATAATTTGAGAAAATATGAAAAAAGATTTATAATCTGTAATTTTGTATTTATTTTTATTAGATTTCTCAAGAACCGCTGATAAAAAAAAAACTTCAAACTCGACATTGCACTGCCTTGTGTGCTGACTAATATATCGGGCGAATGCCAATTTCGTACAATGGTTTGTTGTGGAGTAATCGCGGCGCATACACACACACACACAAACAGAGATTTCTTCAATTGTAGTTAGATGACTCGAATCAATCGCTAAGCTGAAAATTATTTTCTAGAAAATAATTCATAAGTGATTAAACCATGCAAAAAACAACCAGTAAAAGTTATGTCTGGATCTCATGACTGTAATTACTGTTCTCAATTACTAAGCGTAGCCTAGTCTGGGACAAGGCCACAGTGGTAGGGCTCCCATGAGAATCGAACTCACTGGCCTAGCTTGCTAACCATAGCGCCTCAGCAGGCGTCTAATTACTGTTCTCACAACAGTAGACTTTACTTTCTAGATAAGCAGGAAAGAAGGGTCTCGTAGTAAGCATTTACCCACTTTTGTTTATTTTACGTTATTTTGGGGTTATTCCTTCCCCACTCCTTGGTATATAGAGCATTAAGATGTCATGGGGAGATAGTTTAGGTCCCGTAGGGCAAATGTAGTAATATGGTAATTGAGAAGGAAGCTGGGAGACGGATGAATTCTTCCGATATAAGGACTAATGCTGTATGGGTCACGAAAGGAACTAGCTAAGAGTAAGATAGTTAATGTAAGACTTCTACTTCTACCTCCTTTATTGGTCCTCGTGCCTCATTGGGATATACACTTTATTTCGAATAAATATCAATAAGCATGTTTTACAAGTATTGGTCTAGTCCAGGCATGGGCAACCTTTTTAGAGCAGCGGGCCGCATGAGATATTGCTAGTCATAAACCGGGCCACAAATTCAACATCAGAATAAATGTTTAGAATGTTAGGAACCTTTTTTTCACTAACAACATAGCCCGCATGCACTATTTCCCATTTCCATTTTCTTAGTTGAAACTTTAATAAAACTTTATTTTCCTCGTGGAATTAAGCGTGCCATTCAGAAAGTCAAAAGGACCGCATGTGGCCCGCGGGCCACAGTTTGCCCATGGCTGGTCTAGTCGTTGGGAATGAGATAGATTGATTTATTGTCGAATATATTTATTCCATACCAACATTTGTTCGGACAATTCGCTGTAGTCACAACGTTTCGGAAGAATAGTCGTGAACCGTCTGAAATTTGGATATAAATCATTATCATTAATTTACAAGTGGGTGTCGCGGGGTTAGGCACACATGGCCAATTGTTAGTAAGACCCATTCCAGGCTTTCCAGGCCTGTTGAAGCCTCGTTCTGCTTGTGACACGTGGTATTCCCGAATGGTCACCCATCTAGGTACTGACCAGGCTCGACGTTGCTTAACTTCGGTGACCTTACGAGAACGGGTGTATCCAACGTGGTTTTGGCCGTAAACTTAGCCTCGGGGAGAGGTTCCTCAATCCTAGTTCTTGTGCTGAGTGCTTAACGGAGAGGCATAGAGTACCATTTTTAAAGTCTTTGGTATGACTCGGTGTATTGAACCTTGTCCTACTGAAGGCGAGCACTCTACCACTAAGCAACGGTGATCGGTGATTAAATTCTGACCCATGATAATTCAGCCATTTCTAAATAAAGCAGTTCTCTTTTTTATAATCAAATGTATTTCTGTTCGCAAGAAATTTGTACTGAATCAGTTTTAATCAGTTTTCTCCCAGCAATCGTTTTCTTAAACAAGAAATCGGTTAAATGAATTATTTTCTAAATACATAAATTAGATGAACAGATAAATGAAAAACAATTCAGATGCGAATAGATCTAAATTGGATGGACTGACGAACGATATCTCTGAATTATTTTCTCTGACAATTTCTCTTCACCCCCTTCCATATCCCCTCTCTCTCTCACTCTCTCTCTCTCTCTCTCTCTCTCTCTCTTTCCTTTTGTGTGTGTGTGTGTGTACATATTTGATCTGTGGTCAATCGCTGATTAACAAAAATGTGTTTGTGGCCTGTCTCATGGGTGGGATATTTATGTATTTCACAGGGTTGCCAGTGAACGGTGTATAAAGGCCAGTATTTCAAATGCTGAGTTTTTTTAGACAGAGAGGCCCTTATCACTTAGAGGACTGGTGTGGCAGAATCTTAATACTCACCTGTTTCCTCAAATGTTGGTATTGTGCCACCATAAGCTAAGGGTGGTAATTATCGTTACGCATTTTCCACTGATGCTAGAGATTGGTGCTTAGTAAGTATCAAGAAGCATTTCCCAATGGTTGTAGAAGTCGGTGGGTTGCCAATGCTTATTTTCTAGACAGACAGGCCTTTCCCCTCTTGGAAGATTGGCATTACCAATAGCCTTGTACTAAGCTAAGCTTGGCAAATACTTATAACAGAAATGTTATATTTTTACCCACTTACCAATAGCCTTGTACTAAGCTAAACTTGGAAAATACCTATTTATTTGAAGAATAAGGGTATATAGATATTCATGTCATTGGATTATCACATTTTTTACAAGTATTGGTCTAGTCGTTGGGAATGAGATAGATTGATTTATTGTCGAATATATTTATTCCATACCAACATTCGTTCGGACAATTCGCTGTAGTCACAACGTTTCGGTAGATTCATTCAACAACCTTCTTCGGGTGTAACATGTAATATCCGTAAGGAAAGAGTCTCTTCTATCGGTGGTTCAAAACAACAAAGAAACGGTATTAGACAGAAAATCTAAACGTAAACCAAAATGCAAATATTCTATTTCAGCAACGCGTGCAGTACATCTTGTTTTTTTGGGGTTTTTTTTGGTGGGGGAGTGCTTTGAAGCAACAGAAGAAGAGACCGATAGGAGAGTCTCTCTTTCCTTACGGATATTACATTTTACACCTGAAGAGGGCCGTCGAATGAATCGGCCGAAACGTTGTGACTACATCGAAGAGGGGAAGAAGAGTTTAAATTCTCCGAACAAAAGTTGGTATTTTAATGACTCTTCTCAAAGTTATAGACAATATTTATCCCATTCGAAACAGAATTTTAATCTTCATTCAATACTTTAATGAAGATGGAAACGTAATCCTATTGGTCGACAGATCACATTTCTAGCATAACTGAGCAACAAGAATGTTTAGCCATTAGGATTTCTCACAGAATTTGATCTCCGTTCAGCCATTTAAGCTTCGCTTTATTTCTAATTGAAAAGTTAAAAAGGCGTAAAATTCCAGAGAATAGGCTTTTATATATTATTTTTAGTTTTAGTCTGAATTCACCAGAATTCAATAGGAATCTGTTTTTGGCATTTTTCTTTTTGTTATTCAGCTTAAATGGAAATTTTTAGTCGAATCTTTTAATAGCAGTGCCGTCGATTAGCTTTGAGACATGATTTATTTTTTATGTGCGGACAAATGTTTTTTTGTCGTCCTGTGAGATGAAAAGACCTGCTGATTGCATCAGATTGTTAGAAACCGTCAACCAAAACTATCCCCCAAACTGTCAATATAGGTTTCTTCAGTTTGTCTGGCTGGCTATGTATGTATGTATGTATGTATCGCGCGTACAGGTTACTCCAATGGAGTTAGAGAGCTGAAATTTTAAACTTTTACTCCTTATTATGTCTAGAAAAACCAATAGGTTTTTGGTGGGGGTTCAATTTAAAATGTAAACTTATGTTAATTGGTACCCTGTCCGGTAAAATTCACGCTTGCTTTTTGAAAATCCGGACCTTTTTGTAATGATCACTGCCCAACAACAGGTGAGAGAAGTAACTTATTCATTGATCACCCCTTTTTCCAATTTTTTAATTGATCACTCCCAACACGACATGCTGCCAAAAGACGTTGGTCATATGCCTATTTCCATTGAGTGACTAACAAAACCTGTTAATCTTATAATTAAAATACCGTTTGAAAGACTAATCTTTAAAAAGTAAATCCTGTCAGTTCCAATTCATAAAAACTGTATACATGTTAATCAGACGATTATACGAATGGTTTTCAATGATTTCCAACCATTTTTTCATCATCGTATTTTCTACATAATATGTCCAAAACATTTTTGTCATTGTGATTAAAAAGAATGATGGGTCTACAGAGATGATTGGACATATATTTATAAAGTAGTAATGTAACCTGTGATGTCACGTAAAGGATGTAATAAACAACTACCACAAACTTTAATTCATTCTAATGATTATATTGACTACTATAGCAACTACCAAGAGCATATATAAGAAGTACATGTTAAAATGTCCATTGTATATTTGGCATGTGAACAGGTATAGCGAATAGCAATACTAAAACTTGATCATTTAATACCTATCTAGCATATTCAAAATATCTATTCAAAATATCAACTTCAGGTGCTTTCCTGAAGAGTACAAAGAGTACCACTCACACAGAAGAATGTGTAATAACTCACTCTAGGTCAGTATTGGTCTTGGTGCAAAACTAATATATCAATAATTCAAAAATGCTATTATTGCGCAATTATTACGTTATTTTTTTTCAATGCAATCTGTAAATGTCGTTAGCAGGGCTATGAATTAATGAAAATCAGCAGAATAATATTAGCATTTAAAAGTGGATTTTAGAGAAAGAGATATCTCTATATATCTATTTATATAGATCTCTCTCTCTCTCTCTCTCTCTCTCTCTGACTGCGAGCGGTTTTTGTGACCAATATGGTATAGGCCTTGTTGTGACACAGCAAGTTCCCGTGTTACGTGGTGTGAGTTCGAGTTTTTCAGAGGCAACTTGTCTTTTGAAAAATAGTAGAATAGCCAATAATTATGTCCCTTTGAAATGACTTTTAGTTTGTTTTTATATATCCTCAATTTGATTGTTTTATATTTATCTATCTATCATTTACTCTATATCTATTGTTTCATTTACTAAATATCTATCATTTACATCTATATGTATTGTTTCATTTACTATCTATCTATCATTTACACATATATGTATTTTTTAACTCAAGTCGCAAAAAATAACCTTTCACCAAAGTCGCAAGACTATATTTAAAAATAAAAAGAACCTCGGACTTTCGGAATTTTAAACTGATTTCGGCATTAAATGACCCACCAAGGGTTGATATGCCGCTAAACAAATCAATCAATCAATCATATATATGTATTGTTTAGTAATATATTGAGTGTGTGGCGGCTTACTCTATCGCCAGAGCCAAATTTAAATAGCATAGCAAATTGTTATTTATACCACGTAACTTCCTCGTATTTCACATTCACAAAATTGATTGTAAAGCAAAATAAAACAGTTTTATTGAAAAAGCGAAGTCATGATTCTCAATCCAAGAATAAAATCAGACTTGTCACGGTTCATTCAATGACATTGCTAGCATCGAGTAATGAGTGATATAAGCAGACAAATACATTTAAATCATTAAAAAGACTTGCAAGGTCATTCGACGATCTCGTCTCATAATCATTGTGTAATTACAGCTTGTTAAAAGCTTCTACGCAAAAACAAATGAAGAAAATCTTTCGGGTGAAGCAAGATAAAGAAATACGTTTCATTGGTTCTTGAACACGATGCATCCAGTATCACTGCGCTTCATCTTATCTCACACCCTTTCTTCTACTAGACTGTCAAGTGATATGATATTCATTGCAGAGGGAGGATGGCGGGTGTTGAGGCTGCTTGACGTCAGCAGGCCTCTTCTATATCGCTATAAAAGGGAAGACATGAACAAGTATTGATTCATTAAAGAAATGAAAAAAGACGGATAGAAGAGATAAAGACAGATAGACAGAGTAAAAGCTAAAGCTACATGAAAGATAAATGAAATTGAAAGAAAGGAAGAAAGAAACAAAAAAGAAAGAAAGAAAGAAAAATTGCTTAATTTCAAATATTTGTCAGTCTTTATTTTAATATCATGAGTATCGAGTGTGGAGAAAAAAATCACTGAACTCTAGGGGTTCTTCTTACTAAGGATTTATGTTTACAGCAATAAAGATTTATAGTTGGAGTCATGAGGCCAAAGGTAGTAAAATTTGTCAAAGCACTTAATTTAATATTTTCAAGTTTGTCGGTGAACTCTTGATGCATTGGCCAGTGATTTTTTTTGTCGTGGTGCTAGTTGTGGTATTAAAAAAACAGAAGGTGATGCGTATAAACAGGAGTTTTATGATAAGAAAATATCTTCCAAAGTTAGGATCTACTGGGAATCGAACACAAACTGCCAGTGGCAAAGCCAAACGCACTCACCATTATACTTACTTTATACTGCTTTCCAAACAGATGTCGGATCATTGTAAGAAGGTGGGTGGCAATTCGAGCTCGAGATCCATATAAAAAATATCACTAGGAAAGTTCCATTTTTTTTCTTAGATGAATGTCATTATAAGCTTATTTCTGTACTAGGTTATCGGCTTGCTGCATTTTAGCGCATGACTTTTGAATGTTCCATTGTGTCAGACTGAGTGCTTAGACGACCTTGCTCACACATGCAAAATAATTTATTGCTTTTCCCCCAACTATGTTTTGTACACTTTCTCATGCAGAAATTTTGAACGGTTTTAAAGGCCATCGCTTTCGGATTATTAAAGTGGCTTTAAAGACAGAATTTAACTTCACATTGTCTTTATAAATGCACACGCAAGCACGCACGCATGCGCACACATGCGTACTTGCATAAATGCTAGTGAACAAACAATCATACCCATACATATACACACATACACACAGTCAAATCATGAATTGTGTAGATATGTATGTATGACGTGAATTATATATATATATATATAATTCACGTCATACATACATATCTACAATAATTCCCATAGGTACATCAATAAGTCCGTAGCAATGATGAAAAAAGCATTTATTTCACACAGCACATATTTTTCAACATTATCTCCTTATTTGCCAATGCGCTTAATTCAGTGGTGAATATTAATGACATAGATTGAACATTATACAGTTTATTATATAATTAGAAAATCAAATGTCAGCTAATAATTACTAATTGTTCGATGCTCGCATATTCGCCTTTTCTGGGTCATTTTTATACTTAATTTTCATGTTAATATAATTCTGGCCTCGAACTTCTGTATTCTTTCATTGCTTTGAATAATGGCGAAAATGGCCAAATAGATGCAGATAGTGGAGATGGTAGAGAAGATGGGGCAGTGAGCAAGTGTATCGGAACGACACAGATGTGGTTGTGTTCGAAATCTGAAGCATACAACTGTACGGGGACTGATCAGGATAGCAAAAGCTCAACCAAAGAAAATTGCCAGACAAGTGATGGATGAGTGCCACTTGTCGAATTTTCCGTCAGTAGATGCCACTAGGTGTATCCTATGAGAACATGGAATGAAGAGGTGCTTATCAGCTCAGAAATCAGCGTTAATCATAGAAGATTTGAAGGCAAGATTGAATTAGTCTAAGAGGTATTATCTATGGGGCGCAGGCGCTTGAAATAAGATCGTATTCAACTACAATAGATCTAAGTTAAACATCACGAACATCTTCCATTTTTAAACAGATTGTGACAAACGATGAAAAATGGATACTTCACACTAACGTAGAATGCAAGAAATCGTGATGCAAGATTGATTGATTGATTTGTTTAGCGGCATATCAA
>VCCN01006870.1:3739176-3750715 GCA_006491835.1 Architeuthis dux | reverse complement strand
CGTCACTGCGAGTGACGTCCTCAGAAGAAAATTTAACATAGCGATCATCCAGTTGGTGTACTGTGAATGAAACGAGATGTGTTTTGTGTATTATGTGCCAGGTCAGCTGGTTTGTTAAAGCGGGGGGACCTTTTTTGAAGGGGTCACTGTGTGGGTTTTGAAGTGTGTGTGTGTGTGTATGTGTGTGTGTGTTAGAAAATATTGCTTCAGAGGAAGCTGTTTATCATAATCACAGATAACGGTTATTGTTATCAAAACACTCTATTTCAAGAAATCACAATAAGCGGCTTCCTCTTTATATTCTTCGCTTAATGTTATCGGCCGTTTATTGTTTTCTAAAAGGCCCTATCCAAAAGTGATCACAATAAGCGACTTCCTCTGTATTTGATTATATTAATAATCATACCTGACGAAGCAGATTTCTTTTATAGTCAAGTTTAAAACCTTTTATATTTTCTAGAACGACGGATAATCTCAACCTAAGCTCAAAGCCTATTGATTCTATCACAGGCAAGACAAGTGAACAGACAGAGAAACTGGCGTTATGTAATAAAAGATTGGCCATCAAATATCTGTGTTCCCGCTGAGCTATCCTTGTCCTCCCTGAATTGAAATGCGAAAGGGGGTATGTTATTGCTAATCAAGAACGAGTGCGAAACCACGATATAAGTATCCAGTAGAAATGTTCTGAATGTTTACATGTAAGATGGAATCGCTCAAAGCTAAATAAAAATGTTTCAACATCCCAAGCAAACAGCTTGTAAACTACGACATGGATGAATTCTAAATCGAAGCAAAACAAACATTTTTTCCTCGAAACGAGTCTTTCAACTTTCTTCAAAGTTATAAGTGTTTGTCCTAACATTTCCAATGTGACATAATGTTGTCGTAGAGATTCCGGCTTTCGCTCGGCTTCATTTTCATCTTTTTCTTTTTTTTTATGTCATATCACTTTTCTGATTATATCAGTGCCCTTTTGGCGATGAGATTGCAAGTCAGAACTGACAGAAACCAAGTGGTGTGTAAACATGCAGAGAAAACGTAAGTAGAAATCGTTTTCCCGATTCGTTCCAAACTACGCCACCCGACATTGCTTCGCGTTATCGCTTGTAACTTTTCCATCGTTCTGTTTCTCTTCATCTTTTCCCGTTTTCTATTTCTAATCTCTAATCTCCCCCTCTCTCTCTGTCTGTCTCTCTCTCTCTGTCTCACACACACTTCTTTTTTTCTTTATTCTCTTATTCCCCTTCTCTTTATTCTCTCATTCCCCTTCTCTTTCTCTCTGACTTTATCTTCTGATACTTACTAAGTTTTGTTTAGTACAGCGCAAAACCAATTCGGGGGAAATATAGGTAAGAATATTAGGTTGCGCCAATCTTACAAGTAAATAGGCCCTACTGTCTTTAAAATCCACATTCGAAATTAAAGCATTTATCAGGGCTCGAACACTGGCCACTGGAACTGGTGGGAAGTACGCAACTATCTAATCAACAAAGCAAGCCAGTGTAAGTTATTTACATAGCTTAGCTTAGCTTAGTTGGATGCAAATCCACAATATTGGGACACTAAGTGAGGATCGAACTCACGACATGAGATTGCTAACCATCGCGCTATGGTAGACGTCCCACTTTATTTTTACTCAGATTGGCTTAGTACTGCATAAGGTTAGATGAGAAGGTAAATGGCTGTACGAAGATTGTGTTGGGCCAATCTTCCAAGGCAGAAGGACCGGCTTGCCTTAAAAGTACGCGACTATCTAATCCACTAAGCAGACTAAAGAAAGTCTTTTTTTTTCTTCAGCTTGGCTAAGTCTGGTTCGAAACCACAGTACTGGTGCACTGAGCGAGGGTCGAACTTCACCCCACGGGCGAACTGGTTTACGTGACACGCTTGTTAATTACCTCGTTGCGGTAGGCACCCCGCTCTGATTTATTTGATGAAATATATGACATACTTTTCCCCCCAAAATGGCACAAAAATATCCCCTGGCTCTTTATATTTTTTCTCTTGTAAATTGGAGCATTTTTTCTTAATATTCCCTGCTGAAATGGGGGGGGGGGTCTTTTATGCCCGTGGCTCTTATATGCCATCAAATACGAAAATCTATCTCCTAATCCACCTGTTCCTTTTATTTGACTAACACACTAATTTCTACCGCATCATGGCTCGTCATTTCGTCTCCCTCTCTCCATCTTCCTAAATACCTATCTTTATTCTCCCCTTGTTCTCTCTTTTCAACATTATTTTTTTTTTTTGCTTGTCTGTCGATCTGTTACTGGCGTATGTCGTTTAGAAATATACATATTCATATTAAGATTTTTTGCTGGAATATCTCTGGATGAGAGCTTTTCAAGGAGAAAGCGAGTGAAAGTGCGTCGTTATTCGTTTGTTTCTGAGTGTACAAGTGTAAATGCGGTAAGAGGGAGAAGGCGATGCGAGGAGCAAGTAAATATTTGAAATGTGTTTGTCAGTATCTTACCGTTATGTACAGATAACGCCGTAGGCATGTAATTTTGGGAAAACATGGCAGCAAATCAAGATATTCTATCCAAATAAAACTTTTAGCAAATCTGATTATGAAGGTGTTATTTAAGAAAAATAGATACTACGTAGCTTCTCGTACCCAGTTCGCGAGGCAAAGACAACTCTCTACGACTTCCATTGTTCCCAGGAAAAAGAACGGAAACAAACATCTGTCTGGAAATGAATAATATGTATCTTTCCATAAGAATATACCTGAAGGAGTCATACATGTTTTAAGGATCTGAATTGACTAACCATATTGATAAAGAGATTTGAATTGGTCATGACGTCGACTCTTAGCTTCAAGCATTAACCAGCTAATGGTTGAATTCTTATTAGACGAAGCATTGTCAACCATTATTAAGTTTTGACTAGTATTTCTTTCACCTTAATTTTAGTTGATTTTCATCACAAATACTCAGACTGATAAACTGATGGCCGTAGAACGACGATCTGGATAGTTGCGATGAAAAGAAACTAAAATTACGATGATAGACATACTAGTCAGAACCTGTTATATTTATATGAACATAAACAGAAAGAAAACATGAAGTAGTTATGAAAGAACATACGGGTAGGTACGAATAATATTATTGTTATTTACTAAGCTTAGCTTAGTCCTGACACAGGCCTACTGTAGTGGGACACCCAGTGAGATTTTAATTCACTACAGTAGCTAATCTGGTGGGTGCCTCAGGTATTATTTAGCTTAGCTTAGTCTGGCACAAGGCTACAATCGTGGGCCATCCTACAGTAGTAATTGTCTGCGAGATTAGTTTCTTAAACACCGCGCCAGCAGTGGAGCATCAAATGAGGACCGAACTCTCTACTCTAGTGCATTGTTCTGTGAGACAAGCTTTCTAAACATCACCCTACGGTAGGCGCCTTATGTATTTACTAAGCCTTGGTGACACCCAATGAGGATCGAATTCACTACAGTAGAAATTTTGACTTCGAGACGAACTTTCTAACAATTACACTACGATAGGCGCCCTGGGTATTTAGTAAACTTAACACAAAACAGCACAAGACCACAATTGTTGGGACACCCAATGAGGATCGAATTCAGTACACTTGGCGAGTCGGTCAGCGACTTTGCTAACTATCACGCTGGGGAAAGTGCCGGAGATAGGTTAGCTTAATCCTGACAAAAGGCCAAAATTGCGGGGCACCCGGTAAGAAAAGAACTCAATACAGACCCTTAATTAATATAGGAACAAAACAGACTATTAATTAATATAGGAACAATACAGACCATTAATTAATATAGGAACAATACAGACTATTAATTAATATAGGAACAATACTGACCATTAATTAATATAGGAACAATACAGACTATTAATTAATATAATGATGTGCGAGTCTAGATCGCTAACGATACATCCACGAATATTATTACAAAGTTAGATATAAAAACAACGAAAAATGTATTGAATCCTTTTTCCGGCATGTCAACCAAATGTTTCGATATTGTTTGGTAAAAGTAATTGGCTAAAGTGAATTAATTATACTAAAGCAAACTCTACTAAAAAGCGCACCTAAAATTGCCCAATGTTACATGTTTTAATTATTTAATAAAGTACTCTTAATAAAGAAAATAATTTTAATTGGAACTCTGTGTTCACTAATTTTTGTATGTTCGTTGGTTCGTTTTGAATTTTTCCAAAGAGTACTCATGTTGCTTAGAGCCTTTAAGGTAATAAATCGACCATCCCAGCTTCGATTAATCAGAGATGAGAAAAGAGGCGACACTTAGCTGCTTCGCCGGAAAATATGTTTACTATTATTCGTACTAAACCAAAACATGAAACATGTGACTCATATTGAGGGGTGCTGTGATAAAGACATTGTAAGTGAATTTGTAACACGTGCCAGTATTCACACTGAAGCCCTAATAAAGACCTGATCTTGAATCCGGAATGTTATTCCAGTCTCCCCAATCCTTTGAATCTAACATTAAATATTGAATAAGTAACTTCACCTTTTATGACCTTTTTCTAGACTCTGCATTGTCAGAAAGTATTTGAATAATTTTAATGGATATCATATTGAGTCAGTTTTACTTATAACTCCGAAGATAATTTACGTGCTACATGCTGATCATAAAAAAACGCACACATATTTATATCTGAGAGTGTGTGTGTGTGTGTGTGTGTGTGTGTGCGTGTGCGTGAGTGAGAAAGAGAGAGACGTTTATAATAAAGTTATGTTTGCATAGTTGGCTTTATAATGAATAAACTAACTGTTTGGCAAGTATCTTTAACTCTGATTTGAAAAAAAAAACATTACGGTTATGTACATCTCCATGTTAGAATGTGATGCCTCAACCATTAAAAATTGATTATAAACATTTGTAAATATCGCAACGTCTATGGGACTATAATAAAAAAAATAATGATGTTTGCAGACAGCCAAATAAGACATTGTTGGGGATAAGGAAGATACAATTCACGAAGAACATAAAATTACTTTTTTTTAAATTCAGGTTTCATCTGACATTTTCATAGTTTGGGCTAAGGGTGTGACCCAGTAGACATTGCCAGTAGAACTAACATTTTTAATTGCATGCACATCCACTGCATTATAAAAGTACTGTTTTGATGTGTAATTGCTAGGCGTGCCATTTCTCACTCTCTCTCTTTATATATATATATGTGTGTGTGTGATACGAGCGCACACATCTAGACAGTGTAAAATAATGAAAGTAATCTTTTCTTGGTTTATGACCCCCGCAATGGAAATTTGTCAAGAAGATAATTGGATTCATTTTTTTTTTCGTGAATATAAACGAAACATTTATTAGTGGTTGTTGACAGTTACATGGTGTCTGTTTCAGTATCTGTGTAGATATTTTTTTATCGTAATCAGGGATTTTTTTTCTCGAATGACACCCCATGCAAAAGTTACCATCATCAATTTACTCTGCAACTAATCAAAATTCACTTGGCACCTACAGGCATAGCTATTTGATAAACACTGAAATTAGGCGGCTAGATTTAATGTCTGTGCTAAATTTGGTATATGTGTGTACACACATGAGCACCCACTCATAAGAAGAGGCAAGAGGAAGGAACACAACACACATAAATCACACATAGACATCCCACCCACTCAAAGGCTGATAGACATAAACCCAGCTATCTAGAAACTTAACCAATACTGGGCACACAGATAATCAGCGTCTGACCCATGTTGACCAAACACCCAGGGCTTACCGCCCCATTCCTCTCTCTCTCTTACACTCTATCTGTTTCCCCCAGCTTAATATACATTTCACACAAACATAGGAGAAGTCGGACTGCACACACGTGAGTTTTCTGCACTACAAAACAGCTTCTGAATGAAACTCGGCGAAATGCATCAAGGTTTATCTTAATGATAATAAATATGTTTGAGACGTAACACGCTAAGTTGGGAGGAGTTTCAATTGCAAAATATGTTCAGAACTCCAAACTTAGAATACACCCAAAACATTCCGTGGACACAATAATGGCTAAAAGCGCTCGGTATGATAACACTTTTGGCCAATTACTACACTCCATGGATTCAAACATACGCTCTCTTGTACGGAAACTAAAAATTAACAAGATGTTCCTTGTCCGTCGTATTTAACTAGACATGAATAAATGGAGGATTGCTACCCAAATATATATAGAGAGAGATCTGCTTCACAGCTGAGACTATCACGTATTTTCCATCGGTACCAAAAGTCGGTTTTCGAGCCCAGTTAAAATCCATGATTTCGAATACTGATTTTCAAGACAGACAGGTTTGAATTTGAAAATTTGGCGTAACACAGATTTTACTCACATTTTTCCTAATTTGGCTTTATACTGTGCTAAGTAAATCATTAGATAGATCAATAGATAGATAGATGTTTTGCTTGCTTTGACAATTTAGGAAGCCTGGAAATAGCGCCATCGGTTTGAATAACAAAAAAAACCAATGATTTCTTTTAGATCTTGGTCTCTCAGAGATGTTATGCAAATTCATTCTTTTTACACTGCATTCTATTCGGATTTCTTTCTGGTAACTTAATTTCCATGTATTGACAGCGTTTCCTGAGAGAGACATTATTACATTTTAATGGCACAAAAATGATGCATATTTACGTCTCAACCAGGGAAATTACAGGAAGAAATTGTTTTCTATCAACGAAAGGTTATTTCGAGATAGAGATGTTTTAGCAAAAACTACAGAAAAATGAAACTTCCTACTCATCCATGCTTTGTTATCGAAAGCAAATGGAATTCTTGGTGGAATTTAGGATATTTTTTAATCAATTTCCTGTTGTAGAAGAAACATTTAGTCCTTCAGAACGAACAATATAGAATTCTTTATTATTTTGTACAGTTATATTTTTCTCTAATCCCTGTACACTTATGTACAATGTCTTTGCTTTTCTTTCTGCAATGAAATAAAATACATTTTATCTGAGCTGATCTCTTAAGTGATTATGTTTTGAGGAAATATTTCTACAATAAGTTTCATAAGAAAGAGAAGCATAGAATCTATATTAAAAAGATTTTGATAAACTACAATCGATCGTGGCAAATAGAAGCTGAGTCTGTGGTTAGATTTGATCTTTTGCCAGCTGTAAAGGGATGGGAAGCAACTGGAATTAAGATGAGAGAAATGCTAGTCAAAATTAATAATGGTTGACGATGTTTCATCTAATAAAAATAATTCAAGATAATGTTACTACAATCGTATATGTCAATAACCTCCATATATATTAGATATATTAAGGAACTCAAAATGCGTAGCTTCGTTTAGAATAAAAGGTATATAAATAAACTTCGGTTCCTAGGCTCTAAAAGACATCTTTATTAAAACATTTAGAAATATTCCGATTTCATACCTGAAAAACTGCACAGATGTAAATAGAAGAATCTGCTATACTTATGCAAGTTTTATGAACTACATATGTTGTCTGATATTTACGAAGTCCAAAAGTATGGATGACCCAGTGAGGAACGAACTCACTCCATAAGTAATGCTTTTCGAGATTAGCTTTCTAACCATTGGTTCACGGAGAGGCGCTCACTTAAATCTATTGGACACTTTATAATGGTTTAGTATAATATAGAGTCATTTGTTGGCAATCGATTTCATACATTGATTGATTACTGAACGACAGATTTTAATTTCTCATCTGAAGACCAATTCTGCATTAAATGAGAGTTGTCTAATCTTTTTGTTCTTTTTGCAATGATTTGATGTTATTATCGCTCATAATAGATTAAATTGTAAACAGAAGACTGATCTTTGCTTTTTCAAACCTATCCGACAAACGACTTTCCTTACTATAGCTTTATGTTATGTTTAATTTCTGCTTTTTATCATGTTTTGCTTGCATATCAATTTTGCATACATTCGATGTTCACATTTTTATAACATTTTCAATTCCGTCACACACCGATTTATTGTTTATTCAGCTGTGGTAGTGTATTCATTATGTATTGAGGCTAAACTAGTTTTCTTAAGCAGTTGTCACTAATTTTATCAATGATAACTTTGATTCCTTTAAGGATTTGTCTTTCAAATCACTAAAAAATATTTTATAAGCCTCCTAAGAAAAACTGTTACATACGAAATGTCGTTTTTTGAATAGTAAGATGAAGGATGATATGAACAATAAAAACGGTGAATATATAATTAAAATATGACTCATTTGAAGCAATAACCTTTCAATAACGACCCTCTAATGATCATATGCCATCTCTATAAAAATCCTTTTCGTTTAGTGGTCACAAATTCAGTAAAAGCACGAATTGTGGCTTCCCTATTATTGAACCTCTTAGTGCAGATATGAAGTTCAAAATTCTTGAAAAGATAATAATCTGTCGGAGAAAATGTCAGGTAAATATGAAGAATGCTGCAAAGCTCCATTTCCTAATTCTCTGAGCTTGGACACAGTCAAATTAGAGGTGTGGGATCTGGAACTGTCAAGGAGCATTTCATTCATTTCTTCTGGGACCCATTTTTCCAATGTGTTTAGCTTATCCTATTGTCTTGAGACGAAGCGATATGTTTTCTGTTGAAATCTTAGTCTCCAGAAAGTTCTCGAACTGTTGTTCGTGGGTCGTTGGCCACTGCTATCGATAATTTGTTATCCTTAAAAACATGTTTCGGCCTCCCCATTCCATATTTCTGGACTTAAACCTAATGAACCAAATGCTTTGTTGAAGTTATCAGCAGCTTGAGCAGCATTATGTCCTACTATGAAATCATACTTGAAAATTGGTAGAGTAGATAACCTCCAAGA
This sequence comes from Architeuthis dux, assembly GCA_006491835.1. Lineage (NCBI taxonomy): Eukaryota > Metazoa > Mollusca > Cephalopoda > Oegopsida > Architeuthidae > Architeuthis > Architeuthis dux. Next base: position 3,741,921 of record VCCN01006870.1, on the reverse strand, counting down.
ATAACGAATCATATATCTATTTATACTGAATCTGCAAAAAATTGTAATTATATGTAAATCTTTCACTTTTATCATTATTCTGAAAAAGATGACACTTTATGTGTAACAACAATATATGTATGTTATCCCATTATAATAAGCCACCTACTGACAGTTTTACTGTTGAATTTTTAATACCACGAATTATTCAGACTAGTATCATCATCGTTTTTGTCTTTATCACAACGTTTTTGCCGATATATTCTTCGGTCTTCTTCAAGTGAATGTTGCATCCGGTAGTCATTGAGTGTCGCTAAGTTATTATTCAATCTCTCTAATAGCAGCAATTTAATGCTAGGATTTGTGAATTGCATGTTCTAAGGATATTGGGTGACACTCAAGGACAATACACATCATAGGAAGACCGAAGAACATAGCGACAGAAACGTTGAGATTAAAATAGCGAAAATGAATATATTAGTCCGAATGATATATGGAATATTAAAAATGTTTAATCTCAGAATTTCAGACTACATTTATCAAAGCATAATGGCTGGAAATTTATGTTGATAAATTTCAATAAAAACAGTGTACTCATACCAGCCATGACCATTTTGGTCACGCCACGTTACTGAATATATTAAATTAATAAACTGAGCTAAGTTTTATATAATGCCACAAGTGTAAGGCGAACTCACTGCAGTCGTAATAGTCCACGAGACTAGTCCGCTAACCATTGCTCTACCGTGAGCGCCCACATCAGTGTCAATATAATCTCAGAAGTGTCACTTGTGTGTACGTTCATGCCATTTATCACCAGAAAACTGATTCTTTTCTCAGGATTGTTCAATGTCAGCAGACATCTGTTTCTTTATAGAGGCGCGTCTATTTCCGTCAACAAGTCAAGACAAGTAACAGACGCATGTGTAATTCAAAGGAACGGGGAAGAAATGGAGAAGCATTTGAACGTTAAAAAGACTGCAACTTTTCCCCTACTTTTGAGTAGGGAAAAAGTTGCAATCGTAATGTTATTTTCCCAATATTTACACCTAAGTTTATATAACCATCGAGGATCCGGTGAGACTTGAACTCACTAGCAAATGCTCGTAAAGCTAACATGATAACCTTTTCTCCACGGCAAAACAAATGCCTTACAATATTAACTGCATTAAAATTAAATATCACTCATGAACTTATAATAAGATATAATGTAATCCAATGAAAACTTACTTACAAGAATACCAAATATTTCTACCAACGCTCTCGGAAAGCCTATTTTTAACAGGAAAATGATACATTCACTGAATGAATCCGGGGGGGGGGGATTATGACTTTTTATTAACTAAAACTATTGAACGCATCCTTTTATACAAGTATTTGAAACACGGAAAACACTTCAAGACACATGTGAACCAAAGTCGTCGCTTATTGATCACACCGGAAATAAAACACAAAACAACATTCAACAAATACCTTCCACTTGATCTAATTCTTTCAGCATCTTATAGATAGCTCGACATCCAATAATACATCGCATCCTGTCTTCCATATCAAAGAAAAAGAAACCTCGATTCTGCCGCTAACAATTCTTTTCGTAGCTGACGCACTACCCTACCAAATACATATAGATTATTTCATAGGACATTACGGCGCATACGTGATACATGATGCCCTGTTGTCTTTGGCTGTGTGGTTCAATGTGGATGAATTTGTTTCTGATATCTACCTAGTATCAACATCTATTTCACTTTACAATCACTAAAAAAACGTTATGAAAATTCTAACTAATCCCATTTTTAAGCAGAATATTATGGTAGGAAACACAGAGCTTGTATTTTTTCCCCACATCATTTTCGTACGGTTAACGTACTACATATTAATATTTAAAAAAAAATAAAATTCGTATCATTGAATCATTGGGGATCTTTTTTAAACTGTACATAAAATCATCCGCCCCCCCGCACATGAAATGTAAATATGAGATTAGTTAGAATGTTCATAATGTTTTTTTAGTGATTGTAATGCAGTGGGGGTGCTAAGCCAGACTGTTATATTTGCGCCCCCAGTATTTTGTAAAAGGTTTAAACGGTAGGCCCGGTTGCGCTCCCAGAGCTCCGGCGCCCCCGCAGTTGCGGTGTCTGTTTGTTCCCGCACGCCGCCTGTGTTTTGAGTTGAAAGAGATGTTCGGAATAAATGCGGTTATATGGTGAAAGGAACAAGTAAGTATGGTTGAGTTAGTGAATGCAAACAACCAAGTTAAAGTTAGGATAGAGAAGACCAGCACCTTCCTTACATGCCAATTTTAACCTTGTGTCGTATTTATCTATGGTATTTTTGTAAAAGTATCAATGAAAATAAATAAAAACACTGTTTGTTCAAATACTTATGAGCAGTACATTCTATGTGGTATTGCTCATAAGTATTTGAACAAGCACACAATCTGTTTTATTGCCTAAGAAGATTGTAGGGGCCATTATTAACTTGCTAGTTTGGAAACTCTTACAAATGGCAATCAAAATCCTTAATCAATTCTGAACAAGATTGTATAGGGATAGAAAAATGTTTTTGTTTTCATTTAACAGTTTAATTCTATTGAAAAACATTTTTCAGAAATTTAGCATTCAGAACCACAAAACATAATTGCCTTGTTATGTTTATTGCAATAACATTTGGTTCTTCTTACGTAATGTTTCTGTTTTTAACTCACAAAACCAAGCTATTAGAAGCAATATGTCTGTTTTTTCAAATACTTATGACAATTACTGT
>VCCN01006870.1:3677372-3691682 GCA_006491835.1 Architeuthis dux | reverse complement strand
GACTTATAACGGCTGATGATGATGATGATGATGATGACAGGCCGCACCAATGAAGCTTGACGGCTGAAGATTTCATCATTCACTCCCTATTATGTCGACTGAAAACGGTATTTTCTTTTTCAAAATTCAATGTAAGTTTATGCTAGATTGATCCCTTAGTTTGTGACCGTTTGATCTTTGAAAATTTAGACTTCTTTTAGTGATCGGCGCTGAACAAAAGTTTTTCTAATTGATTACCCCCAACACGGCATGCTGCCAAAAGACGTTGGTTACGTGGCGGTTTCTATTGAGTGACTAACCAGACCTGTTTTACTGTTTCTTTAACAGATTTTGCACTGATTAATTCATATATTCACAGTGGTATCTGGTGTCCAACATACTTTTGTGGACCAAAATTGTATACATATTACACTTTACATATGTCATACGCATAAATAGAATAAGTATATATGCACATGCAATATATGGGCGAATGAAAGATCTATTTATGTACATACAAATAGGTTACATTTCCTGCATGTCTGATGGAAGGGAACTTACTTTGTTAATACGAATAATCCCAGAGTTAGAATTTAATACATCGGTGTACTTCGCCTTGAATGAGCTTATTGAGAAGCTGCTGGCAATGCAATAACTTAATATATTCCGAATTTTATCGACGAAGGAGTAAAGGTAAAAGAATCCCATAATAGTATTATATGTAGACTTCACAAAATTCAATGTGTAATCCCTTGCGATATTGGAGGTGAATATGCTTCTTACCGAATGTCCATTACATTTAGAGGCGAAGTCTGTGATGGAGCCTACGTATAAAGGAATGCAGATCTTGAAAACCAACATACTATCTCGATAATATATTCCTTCAAGTTAGTGTCCTAGGGTGCATCAAAAATGTGTAGCCTGACATGTAGTTATTAGTTGAATACCATATTACATATATATATAAATGAATGAATGACTTGGCTCCGCGGACGGGGATTTGGGACGGGTTTTCCGTGTCTTTATTTGGGTCCTAGGTCGGCGCGGCCTGAATGTGGAGAATCCGTAGTCTGCGCAATGGAGTTTTAGGGTGAGGTGTAACGTGTGAGCGGCAGACCCCACCCTTTGAACCTTTGGTTTGCATGCTATGGTCCACCGTAGTGGCACAGATAGCAGCAGTGTCCTTGGGTCGTAGGTTTGACAGGAGTTTCCTTCTCCTGGCAGATGCGAGCTGTGTGTGTGTGTGTGTGTGTGTGTGTGATTCTCTCTGCGTGGGTTGGCCAAGAGCCGAGATTGCGTTAAATAATGACATGCTCAAATACTGCAGACACACTCAGATAACAGTAGAAACAAACACAAATAAATAATCAGTTTGCTTTCACCAATCTGTGCCTGCTCATAACAACGGATATTTCTCATGAGATAATTTTGGGCACTTATTCAAATAATGCATGCATGGACAGGTGTCAATTACTTTGCCAAAGGTTTGTACGCATTAAAACGAATCTCGATATGTAAGCATGGGTTGTTTTGCACGTACGAGGGCGGATCAATAATTATGTAGCCTGATACGTAGTTATTAGCTGAACTTTGGTCTGAGATTTTCACTCTATAATGTTCAATCTATGTGATTAATATTCACCACTGAATCAAGTGCATTGACAAGGAATGAGATTATGTTGAAAAATAAAGATTTGTTGTGTAAAATAAATGCTTTATTCTTCATTAAGCTACGGACTTATTGATGTATTACATATGAGAGTGGATCAAGTCCGTAGCTTGACACTGTTATCAGCTAAATTTTGATCGGAAGTTTTCACTCTATAATGTGTGATCCTAGTAATTCATGGAGAAGTGATGGGTTAAGTGCTATTGACAATGGAGGAGAATGCTGAAAAATAATTATTTCTTGCGTAAAATAAACGCGTTTTTCAATCATTAGGCTACGGACTTATTGATGTACCTACGTATGTCTTTCTTGGTATTTACTAAGCTTAGATTAGTACGACACAAGAACAAATGCGAGCAATGGGCGCATGGAGATGGCGTCTTACCAATCCTCCAAGCGGTGAGAGCCTTCCTTGAAAATCAGTATTCGAAATCTTGCCTGGGTTCGAACACCGACCATTGACGCAGATTGGAAGTACACAACTACTTCAGCCACTAGGTTGGCCACAATAACATATCCTTGGTGTAATCACTGGAGTAAGCCTGTTGTCAGAATCTTAAAGAAATAAGATATTTCTTCGACAATCTAGTTGAGATAGATGTCCTTGAATTGAATAGAAGTTTTACTACAGTCGAGCACCGTTTGCTAAATCTAACTACAATTGAAGAAATATGTGTGTGTCTGTGTGTGTACCGCGATTACCCGGCAACTGACCATTGTACGAAGTTGACATTCGCCTGATATATTAGTCAGCACACAAGGCAGTGTAGTGTCGAGTTTGTAGATTTTCTGATCAGCAGTTCTCGAGAAATCTAATAAGAAAATAAAAGATTACAGATTATAGAACTTTCTTTATAGTTTCTATAAATTATCTCCCGTTGACTTCCGCACTTTAGAATTATCTTAATTTAGATATAAAATATCTAAATTGGCAACACAAAAGATAAGTAACCGAAATACTTCGAAACCGTAGTTTCGTACGACAGACGGAAAATTATTTTACATTACAATTGTGGCAGGCTGCCCCACTCACCATGAAGTCCGACCGCTTCCAAACATGCACCTGCCATAGTTATTTAAATATGGATATGGTGTGTTATGTACTTATAAAAGTATATGCATCTTCGCATTAACTCTTTACCCCACTTTTGAAGCGTTGGTATCTGCGTAGAGGGTCATTTTTAATGCCCTCTTTTTATCTTCATATATCTAGGAGCACAGAGGTTTATATAGTGTCCCACCATTTTGTTTAGTACCCAGGCTGATCAACAGATGGCGGAGTAGTTTTAAGTGGAAGAAAAATAAATTTTCATAGTCAGTATCTATTACCAAGTCAATCGGGTGCATTCATTTCTACCTGCGTGGTGCATAATCTTGGTGCTTGCCATAAAACCTACATATAATTTACGTATCATTTGATGATGTGCTTTGTATAGGGGTAAGATTTTATTGTTTTGTGAAAAATGTGGTGGGAAAAGGTTCTGTGCAACACGGTTTTTATTTTCTCCATTAAATGCTGTGCCTCAAAGACATGGATCCACTTACTTATAATAGCTTGACAAAATGTCTCGTCACTGGCGTGCCACGATGATCATTTAGGCAAACCACTCTCTCGTAACTGCCGGACTTACCTAGGCGGTGGCAACAAAAGGTTCTTACCCCTATAATTAATCTTGACAGTGACCATTCATGTATGTGTGTGTGGGGTGTGTGGTTGCATTTCATTATAATGGTGTGTTATTCGAATAAGTGTCTTTATTTTCAGTGATGTTCCTATACACAAAGCTTCGACTGGTTCCGTCTTGTGAAATTTTCATCTAATAATCCAGATATTAGAAACCGTCAACAAAAACTGTCACCAAAACTATCAACATAGGTTTATTCAGTTTTTAAGCTGGTCTGGCTGGCTGGATGGCTGGATGGATGGATGGTTATGTATCTATCACGCGTACAGGCCGCAACAATGGAGTAGAGGGCTGAACATTTAAACATTTACTCCTTATCATGTCTAGAAAAATCTTTTTTTTTTAACCCCCTATCATAAATTGTTTTTTTAGTTGGGGGGGGGGCTTTTGAATTAGCAATATAGTTTATGCTAAATTGATCCCTTAGTTTGTGTCCGGAAGCATTCACGCTTGTTTTTTTAAAATTCGGATTTCTTTAGTGATCACTGTCCAACAAAAGGCGAGAGCAGTAACTTATTTATTGATCACCTCTTTTTACACTTTTTTAATTGATCACCTCGAGAACGGCTTGCTGCCAAAATACGTTGGCCATGTGACGGTTTCTATTGAGTGACTAACCAGTCCTGTTATTTTTTTTATTTCTTAGATAAAATATTGTTAATTGATACTAATTCTTTAGCTAGTAATTCTTTCATCTTAATATCAGTTACTTTCTATCGCAGCTATTCAGTGTGACGAGTGTATAACTGATGAATGTAGAATTATATATTTTCTGAACTTGTCTAAATCGTCACGCCATCTTATTTTTTGCTGGTCACAATTTCGCATATCATCTCTGGGGATCCACATTGTGTGTCCTGGTGTCCAGCGGTTGTCTAACAATGGACAATTGCAATAAAAAAAGGAACTGAAAATAAGACGAAATAAATACTAGTAATAATTGACAACGCTTCATCTATGAAATTCAAAACATGTTTTTACCTAGACACCTAATGCATATAAATAACAAAGGATATTGACGTATTAGGCGGTCGGGGAAGATAATGAATAGCTATATGGTCAGATTTAAATGACTGAAGCCGTTAGGTCTCCGTGACCAAATCGGTTAGGCAGCTCTCACAATAAGACAAGTTTTCCAAGGGAAAAGAGACACGAGTTCAATCTTTTATTTCTGATCTGTGTTGCTTACTGACGACCGTAGACTGGCGACTTGAGCAATTGAAATTATGATGAAAGAAATGCGAATTAATAATAATAGTCTTGATCTTTAAAATGGTGCAGTAATATTCTTCAGATGACCATTTTTTAAATGATATCCTCAACGTTTTCGCTTTGCACTGTTTGTCTATATTCATGATCGTCCTGCCGAAAAGGTTGAGTTCCTATCGAGAGTTAAATGAACAATTAGGTTGATTTAATGTTCCCACGCCATTTTCAGTGCAATGTTAAGGAAATCTTAGAAGTATCTTTGAAATTTACTCAATCTTTTTATTGCTCTTGCAAAATGTAGCACGTCGTTTACAAGTCTTGGGAAAAGTTCAGAAGCAAGGAAAATGGGTTTCACAGGATCTTACGGAAACGAACATTGGTCAGCATTTAAACACTTGTCTTTCTCTTCTTGCTCAACACAGTTATCTTGGGGTAAGATAGGCAATAAAAAATAGATTTACTACCCAAATCATCATCATCAACATCATCAGCCTTTTAACGTCCGTCGTTGGACATAGACCTTCCCCAAGATTCACTAGACCTCTCGGCCGTCGAGTCGTGGAGCCAGTATCTTCTGAACTTGTCTAAATCGTCACGCTATCTTATTTTTTGCCGGCCACAATTTCGCATATGATGGGGATCCACGTTGTGTGTCGTGATGTCCAGCGGTTGTATGACATTCTTGCTTTATGGCCCTCCCATTGCCTTTTGAGTTTTCTAATGCAGTTTATGATATCTCTGACTTCTGACTCTTCTGACGAATTGTTGCAGAATAACTGTCACTTTTTAATGGGTCATTTCGTGTTATCAAATAAAGTATTTAGGACCGACTGATTTTCCGTCAAGCGGCGTCCTTTGTAGTGTATTATCATAACTTCAAAGTTTAATCGGACAGTGTCAGCTCAAATCAAAGGCAAACCTTCTACCAGTGTGACCTCGGAAGCTGACAATAAGGGATTTACATAAATAATGCTGGATCTGTGTGAATCTGTACATGTTTCCAACACGAAAGTGAATATGTCCGTTGATTCACGTATCTTGACACTTTCGTAATAACACGTCACTCATTTGTAACTACGTGTCACTCAGGTAATACTCCCCGCATTTCTCTCCCACCCACGGGTACGTGCAAATACGCGCGCATGCGTGCACACGCGCCAGTGTATTTACTATCTGTGCTTCATATCGATCGACGCTGTACATATCTGATTTCACCTAGGAAGGTAGCTTTTGAATTCTTCAATGCCTCGTTTATTGGAAGTCGACTGTCACTTATCGTGTCACACTAATTATAAATTAGCTATTAATCTTCCTGATGTATAAAATTATCTAGTAGGTTTCCTGAGGAGCAAGGTCACTTCAATGTACGAATACTTCGAAATCTAATAAAAATAAATTAAATTTAAAGATTATATACATATCTTTTTTCATAGTACCGCTTCCGCTCTTTAGAATTATCTAAATTTCGATATAAAATATATAAATTAACAACACAGAAAAGAAGTAACCGAAATAATTCGAAGCCACAGTTTCGTACAACGGACGAATAATTATTTTACAAGACAATTATGGCACGCTGTACCACACACCATAAAGTCCGGCCCATTCCAAACATGCTCCTTTGGAACGGGCACTGCCCTAGACTATCTTCTGCAGGACTGCTTTACGCAAAGGTTACCAGTGGGAGAAGGCTGTGTGTTACCAGATGGGAATCTGAAAACACCATGACGACAGTTTCTTCTCAAATATACGTTTCCAAGTTGGAAATGTTCATTTGCGCTTTTTCATTTGTCTTCATGAATTTAGCTTTTCCTTTTCAACCATAAAACATCTATACATATTCCTACATAACTTTCCATCGGTTCTTAACTGGAATCTGTAGCACTGCTGCCCATGCTCTTTACAGACTTTGAAGAAGAAGCCCCAAATCAGTTAGCTGTTTAAAACTGCGCATAACTCCTTTACTTTTTATTTTGCTTATTTACTCTGGTTAGCAAAAAGTATCAAACCATTAGTTCATGAACATGCAGATCGTGCAGTACGGAAACCTTATTACTAACAAACACCTCTTCAGTTTGGCACGCATTAGGCTGCGAAGCTGAAGAGATTAGACGTCTTCAAATTACAACATATAAATGCATTAACGATATCCTTGAAAAATCGAAAATAGCATGATTGCAGATACTTTATGTAATTTTGAGAAAAGTTATTATTATGTCAAGAGTTGTTGGACTACTGAACTCATCCATTGTTTGTTGCTTTTGTTGTAACGAAAACGTTTCAGCCGACCCACTCTTCAGTATTCCTAAGGTGCACAGTCCGTAAGGAAAGAAGGGTGCCTCTTCTTTTCCAGAAATGGTGATATTTATTCGTAAAATATTTACAATTTACAAATTGGACTCGATGCCTCTTTTTTTTTCAGAAATGGCAGAAAACAGAAAAGAATTATAGTAGATATACTGATTGGACAAGCCCATTCCCAGCAACATGGGCAATGCAGGCGATTCCATTCCCAGTAACCCTTGTAATATACGTGATTCAATATTCTCAAAGAGATGTGGATCTTTTTTTTAATTAATATTTGTTTTTATTTATCTAGTTATTTATTCATTTTTTACTAAAGATAAAAGGAAGTGGAAAGCATCCGCGTGTATAAACATATGGAATTACGAAAGGTTGTTGAGTGCGTCTGACGAAACTTTGGAGTAACAAAAAAAGCAACAAAAATGGGTTCAATAGTTCGGAGAACTCTTTGAATGAGCATGATTACAGTTTATATTGAAAACCAGATTGATTATCAACCGTTAGTATATTTTTGTTGCGAATGATATTTATGAAAAGAAGAATAAGAAATATTCACCAGTATATTGTCTTTGAATTTTTGCCATTTATATTTCAATAAACTCATGCATAATTTCTGTCTGATTTTTTAAATGAAGAATTGACATTATTATGCATTCATTTATTCGAACTTGTTATTCGAAGATGTTGTTATAGACGCAACGACTTTCTTCGGATTCCTTATTTGTTCTTGGCCTAGTGGTTATAAGCGTAGATTATAAGTGTTGCAATTACCTGGAGGTCGTGAGTTCCATCCCTGGATCAGGTAGGAAAATCTATACATGCTCTGGTTCAGCAGGAACGAGCAAAGATGGCATCACAGGGACGAAATAACACCAAGATCAACTAATACGGATATCTCCTAACATGGACAGCCAAAAATAAGAACAAAATAGGACCCTGAAGAAAGCCAGAACGTTGTCTATAACATCTATAACAACCAAGAATGGTAGTTCAAATAAATCAATGCCTAATTAGTCGTACATATTATTTAATAGTACATCCATATAACTATGTTTATTGATCTAATAAGGTTCTGTTTCTTTTTCTTTTCAGGTGAAGTGTTTGTGCTGAGAAAGGGACGAACAAACGAAATTACTGTTCATAGTAGCAAAGACTAGTTCTTTTGAACTGCCTTGAGCACATGGAGCGCAGGTGATGATCGGAAATAGTGAGTTCTTCGTTTTCTTTTTTAATTTAATGCCTAAAATCAATGAATAATATTTATAAGTATCCCCTGCTTTTTTTTAAAAAGTTCGCTTTTATGAACAAGGGCGAAAAGCAGAAATAGGGTTCAGCGTTTGTTTTGCAGCAAGCTGCTACAGAGGCATAGCACACCCTCTTCCTTTCTCTCCTAAACCAAATCGCCTGTAACTTCCACCAAACTAATCCCCGATGACTCAGCCTAAAATACCATCATCAATTTTTCTAGTCTTGGAACGCTCAAAAAGTATACGTCTATTAATGGTAATTGCTTCTTAGCTTTATGTCATTTCGGCTGACGAAAAAGTTTGTGTCGTTTGTTTAGTAGCAGTAAGATTCTGACCTCTACAATAGACTAAAAACGACTGTTGCGAACGATTCATGATAAGAGTATGGCCTCCATAGACGGAAACAATCAAGTTCGTTTAAGGAAAAATGATTTCGCATCCAATGTCAAAACAGTGTTGATGTTTGGTTTTGTTAAGATCTCTTTTGTTCAATATGGCCATTACGTTACGGTAAATAAAATTCGAAGTTTTGCATTGATTTTTACACGAATTGCAAGCACAATTGTTTCAGATTAATATAAACATTTCAAAGTTTTAATGAAAGAAGCCCTCAGATCAAGCTGCCTGAGTTGTAATGTTATTAATTTATTTACTTTTTGATAGATAGATAGATAGATATGAATCTATCTATATGATAGATAGATTCATATTTGGCAAATATTAATAGAATACTCAATTAAAAAAAGCAACCGTTTTCTCACTGGTTATCAGGAGAAACCCAAAGTTTAAATTAAATTTAGCTGTCAGCTTTAGAATCATATTCCTCAATAATCCAACGGACTATATATAACTGTGTATGACGGAAACTGTTCCGAAAGATAAAAAAAATGTAATCTTGCATATAATATAATAAATTCAATCAAACCAATTTAGCTTACAATAACTGACCAGATATATTTGATCTTTAAACCTATAAGTTTAACTCTAATCAGTAACGGTCGTAAATCAGGAGAATATAATGTAGCATTTGTTTGCATCTAAAACTAACTACGGCAAGCATGATATATCTTCTCATAATAACGGTTAAAACTTCATTTTTCTGTTATATAGCGTTATCTACCAGGGATAAACAAACTATTCGTTAGAGATTATCAAGATTAACTCTGAGATATGGGTGACTAACAAAATAGTCGTCACAAGGAAATAATGGTCTATGCAATAAAGTAGATCTATTTGGGATTTATTTGATAATATATTCTTTTTATTCAACAGATTTTCTAATGGTCGATAAAAGGTCTCACTAGGGGTCGCCAAAGTGGTCGATATCAACTCCTTGGGGTCGATAGGACTATCCAGGGATGTATTGAATATTTTGTACATTTTACATCTTTTGACATATACTCTTGTTTACTTTGTATTTTACTATTGATTACTTGTTAATCTCCCAATTCTGATATATACTTATATACTGTGGATGTGGTACGTTTCTGGAAGATTTGGTACATTCTATGATGTGGTATTGGTATGTTTGATGTCTTTCTTTTGGCAGCCCTGCCTGGGCATCGATGAGAGATTACGGATTCCATAAAGATGGTCTAAAAGGTTTGGCGACCCTTGATCTACACTATAAAAATATGCGAGATCTGTAATAATAAAAGGTAACTTTTAGCCTTTGGATTATCAAGGATATTTAATAAGCTCATCTTAATTTGACACAGGGCAAGATTGGAAAAGATATGGGTAAGAACATTGTGTTGAGTGAATATTAAATATTAAGTGGGAAGGGCATGTCTGCCTTGAAAATTAGTATTCAAAATCTTGTCTTTTATCTTGGTTCGAACGATTAGTATTGGTGGGAACTACTCAACTAAGCAAGTCTCCTCTGAATTATCATAAAATTATATTATAAAAGCTTTTCTGGTACTTTTGCTGTTAGAAAAAGTTAAATTACCAAAGACTGCACCTTTTACAAACATGCTGTTAATTACTCTTACATTGCCACTTAAAATCGTAAATATGCATTTTCATATGTACGAAGCTTAGCTTAGTCTGACACAGGCTAGAATAGCGATCGGCTGTAAGACTATCTTGCTAATCATTGCTCTGCGATAGGGTTTCTTTATGTCCGTATTTCCCCGAACATCTGATCCATTTTGGTATCAATCTCTTAATCCGGGAGGAATTTTTAAAATTCTTAAAAAATCTGGAATTTCAGCTTCCATCATTGTATTCACGGGAAAATGAACAGAGGCTGAGAGAGAGGAGAAGACGCCTGTGCCGTATTGTCAACTTAGCAGTTTTAGGGCTAGTATGTAGTGCCATGTGCTGCTTTTTCTTGTTCTCATCCACGCGCATTACTCTTTTTCATATTGCTCTTACTGCCATAAATGAACTGATGAAATTATACTATTTTTTTTCTTTTGGCACATTTGTTGTTTTTTTTTGCCCTGCATTTAAGGCATTTACTAATTTTCAACCACAATCTAGCCACTGTCGCTATTCTATTTCCGTGGGTCGGCAACTATGTCGGTGACCGGGAACGCCCTCTTTTTTAAATGTTCAGATATGACAATCCTATTCTACAACAGGTGCCAAATGGTTCGCATTCATTTTCTAATTAGCAGACATATCTTTACTTTCATAAATAATATACGACTTATGCTGCTAAGGTATTTCAAATTGTGTTAACACGTGATTTTATTGACCGCTAGGAGTGTGTGTTCTTATGAGATATCGTATATATTTGAAAGGAAACATGGTCTATAACATCTATAACAACCAAGAATGGTAGTTCGAATAAATCAATGCCTAATTAGTCGTACATATTATTTAATAGTACATCCATATAACTATGTTTATTGATCTAATAAGGTTCTGTTTCTTTTTTTTTTTTTCAAAAATATTTCAAGTGATTTAACCGAAGATATTTGACGCCATAAACTGTTTAACAATTGTATCTGCCCTGCCGTTTAGACCAGTTTAGGTTTGAAACGAAACGAAAATACTAAAATACACTGACGTCACTCAACAAGAGACACGCTAGTACCAGAATCAATCAGACACCTTTGTTCGCAGACGACCATTGCTAGACATTCGAAATGAATGAGACCTTAACACTTCCGGCTCCTCAGACGGCGAAGCATGATTGATAGGTCAGCGCAGCTGAAGCCCCATTTGCTAACCTATCAGTTTGTATCATCAATATATAAAAATCGAAACAACGAACAATTCATACACAATTTACGTTTATTCTCCAGTTCGGTATTCTCGTCTTCTTCTTCTTCGTCTTCGTCTTCGTCTTCGTCGTCTTCTTCTTCTTCTCAAGACTTTCATAGCGATTGGTAATTTGTTATGCTGACAGCTTCACGAGACAATATCTCCGATCTTTAATTCGTAAAGTCTACTGATTATTAGAATAAAACTTATAAACTCGCAAATATAAATTTAAATAATAATAATGATGTATAATACTTCAGCTAACAAAAATAAACAAAAAACGGAGAAATATATTAAATACTGTAACTACCAGAAACGTAAACAAACGATCGGAAAGAAGAGTAGGCTCGATGGTGTAATTGGTAAAGCAAACCGGGCTAAACGGTGCTTACCCTAGCTAGGAGATGTGGCTTCGAGTCCCACCCTAGGTTTATACTTTATTTTTCGATCAACGTTATTTGCTCATTGCCGGAGTGTAATCGGCCTGAGCCAAAGTTGCGATAAATTAATTTAATTCAATATTGTTATTCAAAAGCTCATAAACAACACATCTAATACCAAAACAACCATAATTATCGAGCTGGGAAGTACCAAATTACCCCAATAACGATTATTTGAGGTGCAAATAACATTTTTACCAATGGCAAAATACGTGACAAACCTGTTGATATAGTAAGCAAGTAAACAGTATTTTTGCATACAGCAAGTCTCCGTATTTTAAAGATACTTAGTACAGGTTTAACCCCTCTATTCGAAAGTAGAGCGTTCATATAAAAACCATTCACAACTCGAAATAACGTAAAGCGAAGAAGCAATTACCATTAATTTATACGGGAAAGATCTTCGGTATACCCAGACCCACAAAATGGTGATGATGGTATGTTAGGCTGAGTCTCAGAGATTGAGGTGGTGGGAGGTACAGGAGACTGGGATGTAACAGAGAGAGGGAGACAGTGCTCGCTGCCTATATAACGGCCCGCTGAACACTATTTTCGCTTTTCACCTTTTTTTCGTAAAAACGAAAATAAAAGTGACGTGAAACGAACTTTCGAAAAAGGGGATACCTGTATATATTTTGTGGGTTGTTTTTACGTTAAGATTTTTGTGATGTTAAATAATAATCTATTAACGCTTGGCTTGGAGTGGTTCCCAAGGGGGGGGGGGATAAGGCTAAAATTAAAAGTTGTCGTGAATGTTTTGGACACAATAGTAGTGGGGATGTGTTTCTCACTAATAGACCTACACATCGAAGAACTAGTAGTAAAAAAACAAGAACAGAGATCACATTGATGTGTATATCAGTTACGATAGCAGAATTCTTATTTTGTTGTAATAAATTGGAATTTCAAATGATGTGTTCCTAATTATTTCTGCTTTCATTGAGTAACAAATACACAGCAGCAGCTGTACAATTATAAAATCAAACACATTCTTATTATAAAGCTGTCTAATTATACGCAAGATAAAATAATTATATGGAATTATTCTTTGTTGCACCTTACTTAAATGGAAGGGGGAAACCTAATAATCTTATTGACACAAGTGTGGAATGACCGCGAAAAGGTTGGGAACCACTGCTGTAGACTATGTCTCGGTTAGATTGAGCATTGCTCACGACGCTCGGTCATTGTGGTAGCTATTTGAATTTGAAAAACTGATAGTTAACTGAGTTCAAATTGAGATCGCAAATCAATACTACAGAGTTTGATCCCAACTGGGTGCCCCATGCTTGTGGTCTTGTGCCAAAACCAAGCTAAAACTGAGCTCCTTGCCGTGGTGTAATGCTGAGCAAGGTAGTCTCACAAACCATTGTTACCGCTTAATGAGTTAGATCCTCGCTGGGTGCCCCATACTAATGGCTTTGTGACAGAATTAAGTGAAGCCTAATAAATATCTATTAGTTTGATAATTATTTCAATTGTTTTTCATTTTTTTTCTTCAGAATGAAGAGAGTATATGTTTTGAGGTCGCTTTTACATTAATTAGAAACCGTCAACCAAAACTGTCACCAAAACTATTAACAGGTTTCTTCATTTTTCAAGTTGCTCTGGCTGGCTGGCTAGCTGACTTTGCTGGCTGACTTGCTGGCTGGCTATGTATCTATCATGCGTACATGCCGCACCAATGGAGCTAGAGGGTTGAAAATGTAAACAGTTACTCCTTATTATGTCTAGAAAAAACGTTGTTTTTTGAGAATCCCACTAAATACAATTTTAGTAGGAGTTCGATATGCTAAATTGGTCCTTTAGTTTGTGTCCGGCAGCATTCACGCTTGTTTTATTTTTAAATTCAGACTTATTCATTGATCACCCCTTTTTCCAATTTCTAATAGATCACCCCCCAACAAGACATGCTGCCAAACGACGTTGGTCATGTGACGGTTTCTATTGAGTGACTAACCAGACCTGTACACTAATAATGTTTAGTATCAAATAGAAATCTGGATCAATGGTTACCAAACTTGTTTCGCAAAGCATCAAAACTCTAATGAGTTCTATCCACACTTGTGGCCTTACGTCTTATTAAGCCAAGATTAGTAAATTTCATTAAAAATAATATCTTCATAACACAAAGTCGGGTGGGTTTCTTCTTATATCTAAATCCTAAAATGTAGAAACCGTATCTCCAATGAATTACACCGAGCACGAATTCGTTACGTGCTAATGTCAACTGACAAGTAATCAGAAAACAAGGAAAGACACAGCCAAAAGTTTTACATGTTTTTAAAACGTGGGGAGATTTCACAAGTGATACTTTCTAGAATGATAATGATTCAGTCCCTGGGACAAATTAAGTGAATTATTTCAATTTTACATTCGTTAATAGATTGGGAAATATCTTTGTGGGAAAACCGAATTATAGAATCTTTAGAAATTAAATCTGATCACGGAATTTTCATATTTTTTGTTTCCTCAAGTTACGCATTCACAGAATTTCACAATTTAATACAATTTTTAATGAAATCAAAATTACATCCCTTCTTAGTTTATTAGCACCGTAA
>VCCN01006870.1:3652873-3664741 GCA_006491835.1 Architeuthis dux | reverse complement strand
AAATCTTAAGTTGCTTAAGTATTCTCCATCTATGTTTTTCCCCATTCCCCCCAGTCAGTTTTCTGGAAGATGCTTTCAAGGCTTGCTGTGAATAGTTTAGGTGATATTGTATCCCCTTGTCTTACTCCTTTTGCTATCTTTATCTCGTTTGTATCTTTATGTAGTCTAATTATTGCTGTGCCATTTTCGTATCTGTTTTAGATAATTTGTATGTAATTCTCATTTACGTTGAAGATATATATGTGTGTCTGTATGTGTACTCAGAAACAAGTATAAAACTCGAGACAATAAGACAACATCAAGTAAGAAATAGTGCATCTGTTTTATAGCTTCCGAAGCCATTTTCTGATTTGTTTACAAAACAAATAAAGGTCGCTAAGTAAGGTTTCGTAACAGCCATTTCCCAATAAAAATAGCTTGCCATATATGCTCTTAAAAACATGTGAATTGGAGTAGCAGTTATCAGCTCAGAAATGCCGTTGAGATTACTTCTATCACTTTCGCACTAATACCTTTGGGAAGACATGAATTCATCTTTACCCGTGCCATTGTCGGCCTCGACAGATAAAGGCCAGTCAATTTCTCTATACATATTGTTTTAATTTTGGTTACATTTTATTATTTCTTTATTAGATGAAGCATTGTCAACCATTTTTAATTTTTGGCTATTATTTATTTCAACTTATTTGTTGTTGCTCTTCATTGCAAATACTCAAACCGCCAATCTACGGTCATTAGTAAATACAGCGGATTGGAAATAAAGGATTTGCGAGTACGAGTCTCGTCGAGAGATTTCCTTTTATTACCGATTGGTCTTTGTTGTCGTGCAGTAATTGAAGTGAAAGGTTACCTTTTTTGTAACTCAATTCTACTGTCAGAATACTGTACACATTTACTATGTTTAGCTTAGTCAAGCTCAGTACTACAATAGAATAGCATACAATCATAATCGATTAATTACACTAGCAACGGTTTGCAAGATCGGCTTCGTACCCATCACTCTACAGCAGGCGTCCATGGCATTCTATAAAAATTAAGCTTAGAGCTTATGAGAAATTATTTTAGCAGGTTACTTTTTTTCATATCTATTACTGTGTCTTTGAATGAAGGTACAATATGTATAGAGTTGGTAATGTAATAAGCTAAAGGTGAGTGAAATGAAAGAATTAACAGGTCTGGTTAGTCACTCAATAGAAACCGTCATGTGACCTACGTCTTTTGGCAGCATGCCGTGTTGGGATGATCAATTAAAACATTGGAGTAAATAAGTTACTTATAAGTTACTTATCTCGCCTTTTGTAGGACGACTAAAAAGTTCGAATTTTCAACAAAAAACAAGCGTGAACGCAGCCGGATACATATCAAGGGAACAATTTAGCATAACATTACATTGTACATTGTACATAAATTGTACATTGTACATAAATTTAGCATAAAATTACATTGTACATTGTACATTGTACATAAATTGTACATAAATTGTACATAAATAAATTGTACATTGTACATAAATTTAGTATAACATTACATTGTACATTGTACATATATTGTACATAAATAAATTGTACATTGTACATAAATTTATCATAACATTACATTATACATAAATTGTACATTGTACATACATTGTACATAAATAAAGTGTACATTGTACAAAAATTAGCATAACATTACTTTGTACATTGTACATTGTACATCAATTGTACATAAATAAATTGTACATTGTACAAAAATTAGTATAACATTACATTGTACATTGTACATAAATTGTACGTAAATAAATTGTACATTGTACATAAATTTAGCATAACATTACATTATACATAAATTGTACATTGTATATACATTGTACATAAATAAATTGTACATTGTACAAAAATTAGCATAACATTACATTGTACATTGTACATCAATTGTACATAAATAAATTGTACATTGTACAAAAATTAGTATAACATTACATTGTACATTGTACATAAATTGTACGTAAATAAATTGTACATTGTACATAAATTTAGCATAACATTACATTGTACATTGTACATTGTACATAAATTTAGCATAACATTACAGACATAATAAGGAGTAAATGTTCATATTTTCATAGTTCCATTTGTGCCGCCTGTACGCGCGACATATACATAGATAGCCAGCCAGCCAGACAGACCGACTTAAAAACTGAAGAAACCTGTGTTTTGGCGACAGTTTTCGTTGACGGGTTTCAATACTCTTGTTTTGGGTTAAATAATAGAAAAACTCTTCAAAATCTAAACATCTCAAACACGAAAATGTGCATTTATGCTTGTGTGAAGAGAAAATGTCAGTTCATTATTTTATTGTTATTGTTATTATTATTAAAAACTATGAAACAAATTATCAACGTGCTAACATTTCCTTGACCATACGAAATTATATATTATTCATAAAGTGATATAATTCAGATTTTGAAATTATTTATGTATGCAATGAATTTAATTTAGATAATTTTTTAAATTATGGAGAAAAAAAATGAGATTACAAGGACATTTTTTTAATCTTAGTCAGGAGATTTTCAAGAAAGTTTCATCTGTGAATTGTGCTAAATTGTAGATGTTGTTTGTATTTATGTACATTTTGAATAGATTTGTCATGAATTTTGTATTTGTTTAGAAGTTGATGTGTAAATATTGTGTATAATTTGCAGATGCCCAAAGAGGCATAATAATAACAATAATAACAATAATAATAATAACAATGATAATAATAATAATAATAATAATAGTAATAATAATGATGATGATTATGATGAACCACAATTAGTTTGAAATTCAGAGAATTGAGTGTTCTTGTCAAATGCTCATCGTATGTATTTCCATTGTCAGTCATTCTGTATGTAAGTAGAATGTTGTGCAAATCTCCTGTTCTCTATTACAATGCATCTGGAAGCAATGACCCCTAAACCGGATGGATATCACTCTCAGTACCAAGAGATATTACTCTTAGCAATTATGAAGCAACACCTTCTACTTCATTTCTTCCGGATATTAATGTCGGTCAAGCTAAAAGCGTTAATCAATTCATTTGTCATCATTGCAACCCCTTCACCCTATTTAGTTACGTAATTAGATAACGAACCAAAAAATAGTCTACCTAGCGTAATGGTGTCTTATTCTCCTTTAAAGTACTTCCATTGGGATCTCACACATTATATCCAAGCGTTCCTTTCACTTTTCAAAACGGTCTACAAAGTCCTCTTTCGGGATCGTCATCAGCTTCCCCTGCATACTCCTTAAACTCGTCCATGATAGGCAATCTTTTTCGGAAACGCCAGAAGTAGCAGAGGGCCAAATCTGGAATATAAGTGGGGACTGAGTGTTCTTCGTGGTACGATTGAGACGTGAAGAATGGGCAGGCTCGCTTATTGTGAATGCGGCGGTCACACAGTAGATAAGCTCACTCAATTGCGTCTTACTGTCGACCGACTAACCCCGGGGAAGAGTACGCATTCACAATAAGGTCCCGCCTGATTGGTTGCCACGTTAAATCAAGGTCACGAAACGTCCCACTACTGCGGCTCTTTTGCAGATTAGCCAAGCTGAAGGCGCCTCACCGTGGAATAATAGCCAGCGATATATCTTCGCTGATCATCTGATCCTCATTTGGAGCTCCAAATTTGTAGCCTTGTGCCAGACAAAACTAAAGCGAGTAAATATTTGGATACCTGGCGTAGCGTGATGTTTAGCAAGCTAGTCTTGCTATACCATTCGTTAGTGATGTGAGTTCGATCCTCACGGATTCCCCACTCTTTTAGTCTTGTGCCAGGCTAAGACAGGCTTAGTAAATATGTAGATTACCTGTGAGCATCTGTGTGTATTTGTCCGCACACACACTCAAAAACTGTTTACAGTTTTGAACAGAATTATCAAAAGATTTAAAGTTTTAATAAAATTAGCTTTAGAAATCACGTTTCATTTATTTTATTTTTAGGGGCCATGGGCGGCTGCAAAGGGATATATTTCCGGGGCGGGTGCACAAAAGGATATATTTGGCGAAGGGTTACTCTTTATTTCTGATTGCGCTCTTATTAGGGTGATCAGGTCAAAGTTTTCCAAGTTTTTTTCTTAATAGCCCAAAGGAATCAAAAGTTATACAGATTTTGTTCTTTGTTTAGTAATAAAAAATAATTTACAAATTCTGGAATGTTTCTCCCACCACTCCAAGCTCCGAAGGCAGTCTAACATCCTATCATCACCATTTTAGGGGTCTGGGAACGCTTAAAAGATTCCCATATAAATTAATGGTAATTGCTTCTTCGCTTTATGCCATTTCGGCTTACAAAAGGTTTTTATAGAAACGCCCTACTTTCGGATAGCGGGGACCCCTCGATAAAAACCCACAATCACTAAATGGAGTAAAACTAGTAATAAGGTAGTATTAATACTGAACTTATTTCTTCTAAAGATTTTTAAAAAAACTTATTACTAGTTAGTAAATGGCATATGATATAGAGAATCGGAGACTACAGATTTGTGTTCTGTTTAATCATTGACACTTATGCGATGAAAGTGTTAAGTTGACCTCCATGAAAGATGGACAGTCGAGATGTGAGAACCAAGTTCAAATCTCGTCGGAAGCTACTTCTTTATTTCTGATTTCGCGCTGTTAGCTCTAACGGTCGAAGAGTACATCGATCCTGGATGTCGTGATAAAAAGCAACATTAATAAAAGTCTTATTGCCCGGTCGACTGCGATGTTTTCACAGAAAGAAAACTTGTGTACACAATTCTTGAAACAGCAGAGCTATTTTCCTTTAGTCAAATAAATTGATGCATTGGATCGGTGAGTAATTGACCGTCCTATACTCTCAGCTTTGTAACATTAAGCCGAAGATGCAGAAAATTTCTATTGTCGACATACCTTTCTGCCAATGTCTGTGTTCATCTCTGCATACGAAGTTACTTGGAACGTACGCCACGGGCTCTTTAGTTCGTTGTTTTTACTATGGCTTTGTAGGCATTAGCAATTGTGAATGTAAGTCTGCTTCTTGTAAGCTGCTCTTGCACAAATACAAATTTACTTCTCAATAGAAAACACCCGAAGAAGCACTATTATAATGCTTTCATTAAAAGGTCGACCACAGCTTTGCAACAATAATATCTTCAGAAAAGTTCACTTTAGCATAGCAATGAAGGCAACTGATCGTGCTTTAATGCAGCTGGCCCAACTCAAGATTACTTTAGCGTTGTTACCTATCTGAAAGTGTTTATCTCGATATTTACTTAGCTTAGTATGGAGCAAGGCCACATTGGGTAGAGAGATTGTGCAGCTCCAATCTTTCAAGTGGGGAGGACTTGCCTACCTAGAAAATCAGCATGCGAAATTATGGCTTTTTACCCGATCTCGAATAGATATTTAGGCAGCTGTCACAGATTTGATCCCCACAGGTGTTGAAAATCATAAACAGGATATCGACCAAAACCCAAACGGCAGGTGTCAGGGACCGGAAGATAAGGTGTTGAAAAGTCATAGATATTGACTAAACCCTGAGTTGTAGATGGCGGGCTGGAAAATCAGCGTGGGCGTTCGAACTCCATAAAAGCGACAGAGTGACAGACCGCCTAGGCTTGGGAAGACACAAGACCAATTTCCCAGTAAGAAAAGTCTGTCGGCTATCACTATCTCTCTCCCACTTTTCATTCTCCGGCACGGCACGATATATCTGATGCAATAAAAATATATTATCATATTTTTTATAAACCGAGTTTCAAGTGCTTCCTTTTTTCTCCAAGTCCAAGATGGCTTTATAACACGAGCACCAACCTCTGACAACGGTGGGAAATACGGCCAATCAGGCCACTTAAAAAGGTTTTATTGAATTACTTTTAACCTTGTATTGCTACATATTTGTTTCATTTATTGGTTTATTCATCTATTATTAATTGTACTGATTATTCACACCGGTAGTAAATGATGGTAATACGGTCCAATCGCGTTAGGCACACCGGTTCTCGTAAGATCACCGAAGTTAAGTAACGTCGAACCTGGTCATTACCTAGCTGGGTGAACCGTCCGGGAATACCAGGTACCGTAAGACCTCTCCTCGAGGTTAAGTTGTTGGGATAGGGCTAACAACTCTAGACCGGAAAACCCAGTTTGTTACAGAAACATCGACGATCGTCGATGGCCAATGCTACTCATGTGGAAAAGGGCTACATGTAAATGTAAATGATGGATTACATTACAGATCAAGTGACAACAATTTTCCTCAATAATCAGGCACTCTTCTCAGTATTCTAGCTGACTTTAGTAATCCTGTTGTTTGTATGGGTTTGATTCTTCTTCGGATTTCCAATTCTTCCAACCACTTTGCAAGGCTCTGCAGGACTGTTCCTATCGCTGATATAATGGTGAGTACAATTCTCACCTTCATGTTCCACAAATCTTTCAGTTCTCTAACATGGTCTAGATATGTTTCACTTCTCTTCACATTCTCTCAATTTTACTCTGTGATCTGCTGGAACAGTGACATCCACGATCTGTCAAGTGTTCTTCTCTTTGCTTACGATAATTAGGTCTGGTACTTCTAGCTTGGATTATGTTATCTGTTTGAATCTCTCGGTCCCATATACTTTAACTTTTCTTTATTCCCTAAGATAGCTTTTAGTTTCTTCATATACAATTTGTTTGCGAGTTCAAATCAGAGTCGTTTGTAAGATTCCCAGTGGATCCCCTCCCCTACCCAATCAATTATATTCTTGTAATCCTATTCTATTAGGCAACATTTTCTATTCTGCTGTTTCTGTTAGGCAACATTCGCTATTCTGCTGTTTCTGTTTGGCAACATTTACTATTCTGCTCTTCCTGTTAAGCAACATTTACTATTCTGAGGGTCCTGTTAGGCAACATACGTTATTCTGAGGTTCCTATCTATCTTGGCTTTAATATAGTTTGTTCTTATAGAATTATTCTAATTGGCCATTAATAATAATTCAGTTTATCTCTTCAAGTGCCCTCTTCGTAACCGTGTTCATGTCACCTCGTAATTTGAAACACGATTGTACATTCGATTTGTGATCGGGTGGTAGAAAAGACAATGAAATAGATAACACCGGGTTTACTTTCAAATGTCCGTCTGATAAGGTACAACACTTCAGGAAATTCACGTAAAAAGATCTTTTTTAACTTGGTCTTCTCATTTATTATTATCTGTTTTTAGTAACATTCAAAATTTAATTCAGAAATTGGAAATAATGATTGATGAGAAAACATTTTTTTTTTAATTCACAATTATTACCTTTTTGTAATATCTACATATTCTTTAGTCCCTTTTAGCTAAAATCATAAGTGTAACGATATTGGTTGAGATAGGGGTAATGGGCTTAGAAGAGTGTGTTGATGTGATAGATCGTATTGATTAGGCTAGAATCAAATCTTTGGGCCTTGATTTAGAAACGTAGGTTATATGTAGATGGTGGCCGGTTGACCCACTCATATTAGGGGCCAAAACAATTTTGTATTTGTCTCACGTGTTTGACTATTTTAGTCAACCCGTGAACCCTTTCCAAAAGGTGGTTGGTGATTGGCTATTTAGCCAACCGGCGAACGGCTTCCAAATGTCTCTTTCCTTTGGTTGTCTGAATTGTTCAGACAGACGACTTTGAATGTCGTCTCGGAAAATCTTTGGAGAACAAAGAAAAACGATTAGTCAGTTACGCCAAGGATGCTAACCAGACCAATTGCCCCGTGTGCGGGCTAATGGTTTTGCCATTGACATGGGAGACACAGATGAGGAATGACCGGTAGTGGGGAAAGGGAGACAGTAGATTGCATTCTACAAATCTTTTGGCCCGAGCTCGTCTGTTCCATATTGATGCAACTGGAAATAAAACTACTCGATCTTTTACCTGACAAAACATGGGTTTTGTCGAAATTGATTTCTCTCAGACGAGGGGACATTATTATTATTGTATAGTGTTTACTATTCACAGATTCCGCCCGTCGGTAAAACGCACACTTTTTTTTAATGACGTGTTGGCATCATGGACTGGTTTTCGTCGCTTCGTTCCTGTTGAATATAACTGTCACTTAAGCTACCAAGAAGATACACTGTGGGAAAGAGCACACCAGACAAATTGCTGTACCAGCACTCTATATATATACTGTTTGTTGAATGGCTTTTTATTAGATCCTTTTCATAACAATGTTGTAAATATAGATTTTATATTATTTCATAATAATATTAATAATATAATTCATAATAATGTATATAATCGTGAGAGACAGAGTAAACAGCCAGCCATCGGAAACTAATTTGATACTCTCTAGAATGTGCTAGCAAGCTGAGACTCTCCAGAAAATATATAGGTATAATTTATTTTTTTGTTTCATTATATTTCTGATTGTCACAATAATACATGTTTTATTTTATACCTTGTATAATTACATTTTGCAAATCTCTATTATACAAGTATATAAAAAGCAATGTATATCCATATATTTCATACATGCACGGGTAAACTAGTTGAATAACAATAAACACTTTTATATTTAAAATGTATTATAAATCTTTCCATAAATTGATACTATGTGGTGTTCACATATAACTATTACCTAGGGTATATAATTGTGCGTGCATCCTCCTCAAATATTAACCACTTCTTTCTTAGTCCATTGTCCACCCTTCCACACACTTTAATCGAAATCCATTCAATACTTTTGGAAATATCGTGAGGACGGAAAGACGCGACCGAATACATATACCTCTGCAACTTCGTTGGCAGAGCTAATTAGCCATACAAAGCTGAAATAAAATTGAATTCGCAACTCTGTAAACAGTACGAAGTACTGTAATTCTTTACTATTCATGTTATAATGATAACTTATCTTGTTGGTCTTTCTCCTATAAGGGTTTATGAATAAAAGAAATATTACGCTATTTCTTTATGATTTGTTAGAAATATTCTGACGCCTTATTCGATAATTCCTTCCACAAACAGTTACCCGAACGCATAATACAACGAAAGTACAAAACATGAATTTACGATTTTGTCCTGACATCAATTTACTGAGACTCATTCTCGAGCAATTAGTTAAAGGATGGAAACCCTTTATTAAAATCAACCTCTCATCTATGACATTGTAATTGTAAAGTCAATGATATTAATCACCGCTACCCACAACAGACTTATTCATGTGTTTTGACATGTATATGTATCTATGTATCACTGTATCCGAACTTTGCACAGCCCTAACAGTTCATACAGTGGAGCAGATATTTTTAGGCAGAATCGTTCAGTTGGTAATACAAGCATGGAAATGGGCAGTCTCCGTGGGTCACTTGGCAAGAGAAAAGTCCTAGCCACTTGACATTTCAGGATGGCGGATATTTTTCAAGATGGATCTTTAAATGATACCTTTTCTCATAAAAATGGTTTGGGTTTTCCGATTAAGGAGGTTTTGGTGTCGTTTCTTGTGTTTTAGACCATGCCAAAGCTAATGGTGCAAAACAATCAACTTCAAATTCAAACATGATAGCAATTTTCCAAAATGGCTGCCATATGGATCGTAAATTCAACATTTTCTCATAGAAATTAATTGGATTGCTCAATCAAGGAGATTTCTGTGACATGCGGAGACCAATTCTGTCATCCAAAAGAACATATAGTGATTATTTAATCACTATATGTTCTTTTGGGGTGGGGACAAAAGTGAATGATAACATAAAGATTGGCAACACACTGAAATTAAGTTAGCTGCAAACAAACTTTGTCTGTTACAAAGGCAATCAAAAATAATGTGAGAGGGGGGGCTGGTTGCAAAGCCAACCGCAGAACACTGAGATTCGAAAAGCTATTCGAAAACTAAATTTGTGAAATAAAGACTAAAAGATTGGGAAACGAAAAAGAAAAGGTAGAACAATTCCGATGTGCCCTCACAAGGAATGTAAAAGCTTCTAGCAGAGGCAACTACATAGATATGTGCAATTGAGTCCATATTTGGAGCGCTTACACCTTCCAGTACATGCCTTGGTGCACTCACATTTGGTCAACTCCCGACAATTCTCCGCAATAAGTGCAAGAGGTGTCCAGACAATTTCCCACTCCCCGTTCTGTTTGATCCATACCCAAGTCGTATGGGGTTCGGCATTTGTGGCTGTCGCATCACTGCCTGTACCAACACGTATCCGGCCTCATAAGAAACACTTTTGGCATGCTCTTTGAGTGCTGCTTGGTGAGATCAAGTCATATGGTCTTTGCTTTCTGGCAAAGAGATCAAGCTTCGCCTCGTTTACAGTTGTGACATCGCTGGACCTGTCATACATTAGCACCACAAATCCCTCCAAAGTTTGCAGGTCACTATCCTCCACTGCAGAGGGGCATTGGCTGAGTTTTGCAAATGTGCTTGAAACCCCGTCACACACGTCCCTTGTTTCCCCAGACAGACTTCTTTGATGTATCATGCAAGGCTGACACAATATCACAGCCGCTGAAGGCATGGTAGAAGACATGTGTTCTCTGGACCTATGGCCGAAACCACCTCGTATGTTGGAATCCATTTTGTCTTTCACCTTCGCTGAAAGTCACCCACATTTTCTCATGGCCAAGTTGGATCAAAGATTGTATAACAGAAGTTGTTACGACTACAATGTCTGTGTCATTGGCATCGATAATCAGGGATTTGTGTCCCTCATTCACTGCGTGCCTGGCATGTAGGAAAATACACGTGTTTGCCTCTTCGTGGCTACCCGGGGCTATTGCATCTAGGCTACCAACTTTCAAAACTGATGTTAGTGTTGTCTGGAGTCTGTTCTCTGTGGGCGTTGTATGCATCCTTCATAAGCTCGTACATACTGTATGCTGTTATCTGATGTGGACGACGTGTTCTGGCTACATTTGATGCACGTATTTGCTGTACCGGGTGAGGCTACACCAGCCCCAACAAGGGCACTAGTCCATCCGCTGTCTTTGAGTAGCGTCCCGATAGATTTCAATGCTGTCATGTCAATATGCAGACCTCCGAACATGATCTTTTACCGCGTTTTACCATACACTTTGATGAGGTTTATGCTTTAGCCGTACACCTAGTCCGATGGTTTATCCAATGCCATTTAGATCCCGTGCGATCTGTACACCATCCGGTTAACTAAAACCCCGTTAACTTTGGCTCGGTTCTCTCGCGTTGGCACAACCTGGCAATTCAGGTGCGGCTTTCTGACCTTCTTGGGGTAAATTAGATAGCATTTGGGATACTAGCTTTCGGTTAGCTGACATTGGACCCTATTCTGAATTTAACAGCAGTGAAATATCACCAGTTTGCCCTGGTAGTGCAGATATTCACTCGGCTCTAATCTACATATGGATCAACATAATTATATTTTGATACATTAAAAGGGCATTGTCTGTTCTTTTTCGTAGCAGAATTGGTTTCAGCGTGTTTCCCTTTTATGAAAAGAAAATGAAAAACATATCATTTGTTTTCTTGTGTTTTTATATTTGAAGTTATTTCCACCGGGCAGCGCCGGGTAACCCTGCTAGTAGGTAATAACGTTATATTCGTTATTGTTATCAGAAATCTGTGTTAGAGTAATTTTTTTAAATCTGTCACAATTATTTCCTCTTTTTCTCTATAAAGTATGGTTCTCTAACATTAAAAGTAAAGAACATGTAACATAATTATTGTTTACTGAGGTCTTGATTGCCGCAACGGCTAATTTTTAAGACAGCCTTTCACTAATGATTTGGATCGGTTTCATACAAGTGACAATCTTTTTGACGTTGCACAAAGAGTTTTTTTTCAGTTCATGTCCACAACAATTAACCGGTTACTTTCTAAGCGTCGTTGATATCTTTAGTGAGAATCTATTTCATAAAAATAACCTTCAAAAGAAAC
>VCCN01006870.1:3560931-3575455 GCA_006491835.1 Architeuthis dux | reverse complement strand
GAAAGAGAGAACATAATATTTATACAAATAGTGCTCTATAATAACTCTTTCTCAAAGAAAGGGACTACTTTCTATATAAATATTGATATAGATACAGAGATAGATAGATAGATAGATACAAATAGAGCGTTGAAGGGGTAGATATTATAGATATTTATAACGCTTTGCTATCTTAGATCTTACAAGTACACAAATAGCATAAACTGCTGTTGGAATTGTAAAATTCTTTAGCACCAATCTATTTAAAGGGAAGGCCGGTCTGACTGCATTGAAAATAAACACTGGAAGTCCTAGCTTTTATATATTCTGGTTGCATACATTATTTGCTTATGACGCGGGTAAACTTTGTGTGAGTTCGACTCCTCTATTCAATCCCAAGAAAACAAGTTTTGTTTTGTTTTTTGGATCGCCTTTTCTCCCACATACGCAGTATGTGTAGAGAACCTACATTCAATACTAAAGGTTCATGACTAAAATAAAAATATGTAATATAAACCACGACAGTTTTTGGTACTCTGGAAAACCAATGCCATGTTTTCCTAGCATGTAAGCAAGTGCAAATGTATAGGGAGAGCAATCAATTGCGCTGGATTTCCCTTTAGTAACTCCCACGCTTGACCTTTAATTTCTTTTTCTTCTGCTAGCAGCTGCATATCATTCAATCAGTCCTGTATACATGAAAGCACACCTGGACATCGTCTGACTGTTGACAGATGCAACTTTTCCTGTCAGTGACGTACAGCTCCACCGCCCACGTCTTAAACGCAACAATGACACTCGTAGCCACCTCCAGTTCCGTGTTATTATCATAAGACATCATCAGCACGAATGGTTAGCGGTTGTCTATGCTAGACAACTTATCATCACAATTTCCAATAATTCAATCAGTATGTGAGCATAAATAGTTACTTTCTGTGCCCACATGCTAGGAAAACATGATCTGTCTTTCATGTTGCTAATTTCCCAAGTGGAGAGGCCCTTCGAATCAACGTTCGAATCAACGTTCGAAAACCTGGCTTTTATCCGAACTCGAAAAAATACGCCAATATCTAATATCCACCAAGCAGATTTAAAGCTTAGTTTAGCATGGCACAAGGCTTAATCCGGAGGAATGGCGGGTTAGGAAGATTGTTGAGCCATCCTCCAAGTAAGAACGGCCTACTTGCCTTGAAAATCAGCATTCAAAATGTTGGCTATTTCCTGGGTTAGAATATCGACTACTGATGCCAATGGAAAATACACAACTTCCTAATCCACCAAGGATATCGAAAGCTTAGTGTGAAACAGGGCTTAATGCGGCAAAATGAATGGTAGAAAGATTGTGCTGCTCCAGTCTTCCAAGTAAGAAGGTCCTAACCTAATTGTTTGCTATTTTGTGAGTTAGAACACCGAACACTAGCACCAGTGGTAGATACATAACTACCTTACCCACCAAGCAAAACCAAAGCAAAATGGATGGTTACGAAGATTAGTTTGCACCAATATTCCAAGTTGGAGAGGCCACCGACATACATGAATTACCTTCAAGAGATATATACATAGAAGTTATTACGTTCTCATGGCATACACATGTTACTCTTGGAGCCACTAAGACCGTGACGAAATACAGACAGACATGGATTAACTGTGTCCCGAATACTGATAAAAATTATATCTGTTTTCTGTTCGATTTTATTTTGTTTTGTCTTGTTCTTTCAGCACACGAAGCCAACATTGCTTTTGGCCTTAATTTAGATTCTGTTGACTATTCTGTCTCTGTCAGATGAGTCCGTTGCCAGTACATCGTTGTTTGAATGCAGAATCAGAGGCAAAGCGTACATGTCATGTAATCAGAAATGCTTACAACAACAGCGGCTGTGGGATGTGTTACCAATTTTCTTCTGTATCAGAATGAAAATTACCAGTGCATTATTCTTTCTACGTAATCTTAAATATTTTGTGTGTGTGTGTGTGTGTGTGTGTGTGTGTGTGTGTGTGTGTGTGTGTGTGTGTGTGAATGTGTCAATGAATGAATGAATATATACACAAGAGATGGAATTTAGCTGTAGGAATCTTTGCATATGTGATTTTAATTTAATTTTTCTATATTTGTTGTGAGTTCCTGTGTATCTGTCACATATATTTTTAGTTTTCTGTTGCTATTTCTTTGTCTATATTCTTATCACTTCTTTCGTTACACGTGATTCCTGTTCTAGAACCAGAAATACGTCTGCATGACAATCTTGTAAAGACTTTATAAATATTTTAGAGAAGGATCATTTAGTAAAGTTTCAGAAATTATTCAATAAGTTGCAATATGGATTGATACGTAGTACTTCCATTGGGCTAGCGGGGAGCGTATCGATAGAATCCTGTAGAAAGCGAGAGAAAGTGAAGATGTTATCACCTTTTCTATGCTACCGGCGAGAATGTTTAAAAATTGGAGGAATCGTTCGAAATGATTGACAACGCAGCATCAGAATTATCGCAGAAATGGTCTCTATCGATGAAAAGGCGGTTCTAAAAGTTTAATTCTAACCTAGCTTTAAACGAGCGGTTGTGGTTTCCGAACACTTCGCTTTTGATTCCTCCAAAACTCCGCCAATCACACGCATCAAATGCTGTCGAAAATGCTGTTTTTTCAAGTCCAAGACAAAAGAACATTTTCAACGCGCTACTTCTTGATGGATCCAAGGTTCTCGATGGGATTGAGGGCAGGTGAATCTCCTGACCACCTGCCAAATCCATCTTTAAAAAAACCCCAAAAAAACAAGCCTGGCTGCTGCAGGGTCAAACTCCACTCCTACTTCTATCCCGACAGAAGATGATTACTGCAACTTTTGTATTGTATATATGATAAATAAATTCGTAGATGTGTAAGACTTATCAGTTTCGCTCAGTCGGTAAGAGAGCCGGCTACCAATCACCTGGTCGTGATTTATTTAATTATTTAATATTAATTTATTTTAATTTTATAAATGTATTTATTCATTAAAATGAAATAAGCCCTTGCGTATTTCTAACATATGTTTTTTGCAAATATGTAAGAGTTGTCAATCTAGCTCTGTCGGTAAGAGAGCCGCCTACCAATTAGTTGGTCGCGATTTCAAATCACGGTAGGGAAATGTTAATTTTATATATCGGTTTGGTTCAACATGACGGGATAGACAAACAGTGAAGAGTTTACTACCCTAAATTTGGTCAGGATTTATCTTGATCTTGTTGTTCTTGTTACAGGGGGGAAATAAAATCAACTCCACTTGGACTAGAGTTTGACAAAAAGAATGTGCCCTATTATCAATATCGTTAGGTTCCATCACGAGTAGTATGCATGTTTCTTTTGAAGCGAAACAACCAGCTGCCAAAGAAAACTTATTTTATTATCAGACACCCTTTATATATTTGATTTTGGGATGTGCGTATCTGTATAGAAGCAGGTGGGGGATGCATCTGCTTTTTGTATAAGTAACAGCACAGAATAACACAACTCTATGACCGACACTGCTGATAGATTGATAAGGGTGGGTTTTTAATTAAGCTTCACTGCCTTTGTACTTCGATCGTAGATAGCTGAAGCCGAGAAATAGAAACCATTTTATGTGTAGAACACCTTAATTGGTCTAATTTTCGTTTTGTATTGGACGAGAATCCACATTTGATTAAACTAACTCCAATACCTTGATAGAAATCGTAACTCTCTTCAGGCAGATTCTGCTATCTCAGCAAATTTGTCTAATAAAGCAACTTTACGCTGAGCGGAGAAGTTAAAGTTGTGAACTGAATGTGACATGATTCGTAAGGAAACAGATTAAGCTTTTAGTTTTGGCATTGCCAAAGGTTCCTTGTTGTTAACGTACAATGATTATGGCTCCTTTGGCCTGGAAAGACAATGATTTATCTGCTTCCAAAAATAGCTCAAGAAATCTCTTTGTGTTTAGATCGAGATAGCGGATAAGATACGTGTTCGACTAAGTTGATCTTTGTGTCGATGCCATATTCATGAGGCACCCAGTGAGGAAGGATCTCACCATCAGTGTTTCGTGATACTGGCATATTATCCATTGCAGGCGGTCCTCCAAACAGGCAAGTGGTTTGTAACTGGCGAAAACTCTAGGTAAAACGTTTATTTGCGCACACGTACATGCGTATATCTGCATGTTAGTGCTACGCATTTATCTTGATATATTGTTGTAGTTTTCCACTCGCTAAACTCATCTTCATATTCATATGTTCATAAATACTTCTACACTTGTATTAATGTGTGTATGTGTATTATCGTAACTTATCGTGTTTGCGTCCTTCATTCGGAGTTCCCAATTGGTTCAATCTAGGTGGCCTTCTTGTGAAGTTACGCTTCTCAAATATCTCTCTTACTTACTAGGCCAGGGCTGGCGGACGTTTTTGAGAGCGCGTGCCAACATTGGCGATAATCTTCTAAATAAAATCTCCTCGCGTGCCCATGGGAATTTCTGAGCAGCAGATTATCATTGTATATTGTATATATATTTGTTTTTTTTATTAAATATTTTATGGAGAAAGAGAACAAAATGCTTGAAAGTATTCTTAAAGAAGTCTGTTTAGACAATCAATAATTGAGGTGACAGCTGATAAATTAAAGGTTGCCGTTTTTTGGTTTGTTTTTTTTAAATGAAATCACTAACAAAAAATTATATCTCCCGCGTGCCAATAAAATGTTTTCGTGTGTCACATCGAGCACGCATGCCATAGGTTCGCCACTCCTGCACTAGGCCAACACATCTTTTTATTGGTATTGCATATCAAGTAATGCATCTGAAATCATTTTCGCGATTTATCTAAGCGAAAATAATGTTTAGTCGATACATTCTTAACTTTCCGCTATATTTTTTTGTTTCGTTTGAAGCTTTATTATTTGTTTCTTCTTTTCATTCTTTTAAGCTACAATCTATTTTTGATGGTCATCAATTATTTCCTGCCAATGTTCATCCTGATTGTCACTTACACTTTCCTGGGGAAAGAACTCTGGGGTAGCAAGGCCATCGGTGAGAACACATCCATCCAACAACAAAGAGTCAAAGCCAAGCGGAAGGTAAGCTTTAATCGAAACATTAATTTGTTCCGTATATTCTTGAATATAAGACACGGTCTATTATTAAGAAATGGTCCAAAATCAGCAGTTCGGCTTATACTCAAGTCAGTCAAAAAGGGCCAATATAGTTTCCTATACGAATACCGCATCGATAGACACAATGCATATCAGTGACCAATAATGCCCGTTGTCTAAACTCAATCCATTACCATGTTACGGTGTGTATTATGTACTATCCATTTTAAATCATTTTTCCATGTAGATTCGTCATCACTGATGAGAATTTTACTTTCACAACCTGAAAACAACGATCGATATGTTGAAGATGAAAGAAATCCATGTTTTGATGACAGCTGACCAAGTGCCATAAACTGTGTATTCATAAGAAGGGGATATCTCTCGTGACGATGTATTGACAAAATAACGGACTCGGGTTATTTTCTGAAATGTTTTACCCAATTCTTAACTCGTCTTATACTCACGGTCGACTTATATTCACGAATATACAGTAGATAATTTCATAGCATCTTTTCAGTCCCACTTCGTAAAAACCGAAAAAGATTTCTCTTCTTTGAATAATTTAGATAAAGAAGATATTACGGATGAGTTGGTTTTCTGTTCTTATTATTTTCAGTATTGTATTCATGGGTACAGCACTTTCGTCTGCATCACTTTAGCAAATATCAGTTTTGTCTAAATCGCTTTGGTCTAAAATCACTTTTGTCTCAACAATATCTCCAAAAGTTCTCAATGAATTTCAATGACATTTTGTCGAATTATTGGAAGAAATGTTGAAATGAGATTTCTTTTCGATTGAGAGATATTCTTTCATTAGATATTTGGACGGTTCCCGGAATCTTTTCCCTCTTAATCGAAACAATTCTTCTTTAGCCAATGGCGCACCATTTGACAAAATGTCATTGAGAACTTTTCGAGATATTGTGGGAACAAAAGTGATTTTAGACCAAAGTGATTTAGATATTTGCTAAAGTGATGTAGACAAAATTATCGTAATCCGTACAGGTGTTGCCAAGTAACTTCAGTGTCAACTCGAGGTTTACCAACTCATTTTATCAGAAAAGAAAGGTCATATCTATCTATATAACGAACAGTGTGACGTTTTGCTTGTTAACAATGGACTCTTCCACTTACACTTAAATGTAACAATTGTGCTGATAATAATATCTCCTACCCACCGGTTGAAACAATTGACTCATCTACTTAAGCGAGTTCAGTCACTTTCAGAAAAATCTCAGATGAAATCGATATGACATAAACATTTATTTACACTATTAACAGCTGTGAACTATTAAGTCTTAAAGTAAGTAAGAGAATGTGAATAAACCTCTCGAACTCGAACTATAAAGGGAAGGAGGATAACAAATTCAGTGGCGTAGGATTCTTAGTCAATAATAACCTCGCAGACAACGTTATAAGTTTTGACAGCATATCAGACAGAATAGCTTGGATAATAGACTAAGCAAAATATACACACTAAAGTTAATTCAGGTTTGAAAACATTGAAGAGTTCCATGAAGACATCAGTAAGATAATGGACCGGGAGAAGACAAATTACACAATAATCATAGGAGACTTTAATGCTAAGGTAGGGAATGGAAAGGTTGGGGGATCTAGTGTAGGTAGCTCCAGGCGAGAATGGCATAACGACAGACCTAGAAGATGTAGGAGAGATATTTCGCAAAGGATTAGCACAGCTATTCACATAGTGCATACGAGAAAGAGAAGTACCTCATAACTTCTGTCTAGAAATAGTGATCCTACTCCACACAAAAGGAGACAAGCGCGACCTCGGCAACTACCACCCTATTACACTATTACCTAATACATATACGCTGTTCACAAAAATAACAGGCGCTCTAGATGAAAACCAACCACGCAAACAGGCAGGCTTCAGTAGTGGCTACTCAACAATAGACCACCTACATACAATAAATCAACTAATCGCAAAGCCATTCGAATACAACACACCACTTTGTTTGGCCTTTGTATATTATGAGAAAGCATTTGACTAGGTAAAACATACAGCGGTCTTCAACTCGAAAACTGCAAGAACAAGGTGTTAACGAGAATTACATACTACAAATCATTCAGAACATATACGAAAATGGCACTGCAATAATTAGACTACATAAAGATACAAACAAGATAAGACAGATGGATACAATATCACCTAAACTATTTACAGCGAGCCTTGAAAGCATCTTTCGGAAAACTGTCAAGGCGAATAGGAATAAACATAGACGGCGAATATTTAAACCACTTGAGATTCGCCGATGACGTTTCCATGACGCCAGAAGCATCGGAAGAATTACAAAACATGTTGACTGGTCTAAATAGGGAAAGTAACAAAGTAGGCTTAAAGATGAACAGAACAAAGACAAAAGTAGTGTTCAACGATAAAGTCTCCAAAAAGACTATACGAATAGAGGGCGAGGCTCTAGAACATGTTGACAAATATATTTACCTATGACAGGTAATACAGTTAGAGAAAGATCATGAAAGCGAAATAAAACGACGCATAACGATCGGATGGAAATCATTTGGTATGAATAGAGACGTGATGAAGAGCACAGAGAGCCATGGAAATAGCAATACTAGAGATAACTCTAAGAGATAAGGGAAAAGAACAACATGGATCAGGGGGGGGTCTAGAGTGAAGTATATTATATAAATAATTAAGCAACAAGATGGACTGGACATTTAGCAAGAACAAATGACTAACCGATTCGTGTCCATGGGATAGTAAACCCAGTAGGAAAAGACCAGACACAAGATGGAGGGATGAGATAGAAAGGTTTTCCGGTAAGGCAGAAGTTAGCGCAATCGCGGTCGTCGTGGAAGGAGATGGGAACGGCCGTTGTCCAGCAGTGTATTTACAATGGCGGCTGCTGCTGACAATTCACAAATGTCATTCCAGATGTGGCCATAAATTTGTTGAAGAATCTTCCAAAATGTAACGCTTCCAGGCAATTATTTTATTATCATCAGTGTAACCAGTTAGACTTTATGAAACAAATGGACGAGATTGTGCATAAAATGTTAAAACAGGTGCCTATCGTAGCGTGATGGTTAACAAGCTCGTCTCGTAGACCAATTCACTAATATAGTGGATTCGATCCTTACTGGGTTCCCCTCTACCATACCCTTGTGCCAGATTAAAGTAAGCTTAAATAAATAACTAGTTGCCTCGCTGTATAGGTATGGTTAGTTTCGCAGTGTAGTGAGTTTGGGTGTGTCACTCTTGTGGCCTTGTGCCGTACTAAGCTAAGCTTAGTAAAGACCTGAAACGTCTTTATTAGAGATTTAGTATCTTTTTCGAACTACACAGCAAAAAGTCTTTTATAAGAAAGAGAGAAAGTGTAGTTTATTTGAGTTCTTGATTCGTGGATTATTTCATTTATAGCAACATGTTACAACATGAAGAGTGTTGACTCAACTCTCAAGGCCAATTAGGTTCATTAGGATCAAAATTTAATTAAACGCGACACTTGTTAAGTTTAGCTTATTTTGTTCTTTCACATTATTTTATTTTATTTAAGATAGGCTTGTTTAAGCAGATAAAGTGTTAAACCAATGTAATTGACTAAATTTATTAACTTGTGGTTTTTCATTCATAGAACTTCAGGCAATTGCAGTCTTCTGAAGCTAAGTACGTAGAATGGTGGTGTGTGTGTGCGCCTTCGCACGCACATGTGTGTTTGTATCAATGAGTAGCAGTCGTTCACATTTCTGTCAGATTTTTTCGGTCGGCATTCACGAAAAGTCAAGCATTTTTTCAGCCATTTTCATTAAGTAGCAGTCGTTTACATTTGTGTCAGATTTTTTCGGTCGGCATTGACGAAGAGTCGAGCATTCTTTTTAGCCGTTGTTAGTATGGTTATCAACAAAGAGATAACATTTCAGACGCCGTGACGCTCAACATATGAGTTTGGGACATTTTTCGCATTAGCAATAAACTCTTCTCATTGATACGCAAACTTATAGTCGACTTCTACTTTTTGTAAATAACAAGCATTACTTATTACTATTGATTCAATTTCAAGCATAAAAAAACTTTTGTTTTGGTTTTTTTTTTGCTTTTTAGTGAAGGTGATCGTTGTAAGATAAAAGATATTTAGAAATCAAGATCTGTTTTCTTAATAAACTATTATTTTTATATTTATTTCAAACTGTTTTAAAGTTGCTATGTTTGAAAGAAACGTGTAATATTCATAGTGAATTAATAGGAATTGTAAAGATATATTATGAATTGTTGGGATCTTTCGTATCAAGTCGATACTTTTGAGAAAGTTGTCATTTAAAACTATAGACGTATGGGAACTCTTTGGTTAAGGAGGGCAAAGGGCTTGATTTGCCCGAAATTTTACACTGTTGTGCCCGAATTTGGGTGGCAGTTGCCCCATGCCCCCTGGCTCATACGCCTATGTTTAAAACCCAGTACTCGCTTGTATTTTGCCCAAATTCAGAAATTGCATAAACGGAATACAAGCAAACGATATGCTACAATCATAAAACTTGTAATTATATAACATCAAATAGTAATAAAGATAGAGATAATAGAAAATAAAAGCACTACTATACTATACATAGTCCTATTCTATCGGCAACCCTTGTCTTAATTAACTGACTAGACTGAGTGCCGTAACACATTTTATGTTAAAAAGAATGAAAATCAATCTTTATTATTATTATTGGATAAAGTAATTGTAACACATTGGATAAAGTAATTGTAACACATTTTTAATTAAATTTGATGTAGTGGTGTAGTGCTGTAGGAACGCGTGAAAACAGCGTTCCCTTACATTTTCTTGGGGGGGGGACTGCGTTCCCTCACTATCTCAACATCATCAACATCATCAGCAGAAGCAGCCATAACGGTCCACTGCAGGACAAAGGCCTTTCCCATCTCTTTCTATGAAGACCTAGATTGTGCTAACCTCTGCCACGTCTTACCGGCAAACCTTTCCATCTCGTCCCTCCATCTTGTGTCTGGTCTTTTCCTACTGCGTTTACTGTCCTATGGGCACCAATCGGTTAGTCTTTTCCCCCATCTATTGTCATCTCTTCTTGCTAGGTGTCCAGCCCATTTCCACTTTTGCTGCTTAATTATTTGTATAATATCCTTCACTCTAGTCCTCCCTCTGATCCATGTTAATCTTTTTCTATCTCTTAGAGTTATCCCTAGCATTGCTCTTTCCATGGCTCTCTGTGCTATTCTAAGTTGGTTTTCAGCTCGTTTTGTAATTTCCATGTTTCGCATCCGTAAGTCATGGCTGGTATTATGCAATCGTTGTATACTTTACGCTTTAAGCACATTGGCAAGGTGCTCTTCAAAATGTCTATGTTCATGCCAAATGCTTTCAACCTATCGTTATGCATCGTTTTATTTCGCAGTCATGGTCTTTCTTTAACTGTATTACCTGTCCTAGGTAGATGTATTCATCAACCTCTTCTAAAGCCTCTCCTATCTATACTACTAAAATTCTCTATTTGAACAAGAAAAATTAGCCAGTATATCCCCACTACTGGAATTGACACTGACAACCACAACTGACTGG
Organism: Architeuthis dux; assembly: GCA_006491835.1. Classification (NCBI taxonomy): domain Eukaryota; kingdom Metazoa; phylum Mollusca; class Cephalopoda; order Oegopsida; family Architeuthidae; genus Architeuthis; species Architeuthis dux. The sequence continues at coordinate 3,564,829 of VCCN01006870.1, read as the reverse complement.
GTTAAATCATTATTTATTACACATCGGTCGAGTTTTCAAAGATGTTCAGTTCTGAAGCCAAAGATGAACAGAGCTGATCAAGAATCAATAGTGTGAGACAAGAATACTTACGGATGCCAAGTGTATAACTTGAGTATTTACAGTCTGCTACACAAATTTAAAAAAAAGAAATTTTGCTGAAATATTTATTATGTATCAAATTCCGATATATAATAACGGCCATAGATCGCTGCCAATTCCAGTGTCTCTAAAGATCAATTGATTTTGTTGTCCGTACATTAAAAATATTGAATACTACTTGTGAGTACTATAATGTTGACATCGACCACTTCGAAAATATGCTTCGTCCAGAGCTTGATTTTGACCAAAGCGATATACTTACATTTAATGTATGTTGTCCATACACGAGAAGAATCTATCCCTACAGAGTACTTTGAAAAACACATACTCGAAAGTTTTATATTGTATATATATATTCCAGCAGCTTCTTTGATACACTGGAAGTAACATGGTTTCTTGAGGAAAACCAAATCTCTTTCATGTTGGACTGGTGGTTCATAAATGCAGAATCAAATTCAGGATTCCATTACACTCACACACGTGCAATCTCTCTGTACATATATATCGCATACATGCAGTATACATATAAATTATATTTATATATATATTGTAATAATGTACTGTGTGTATATATAAGCGAGTATAGGTGTATATGTTTCTGACTGTATATTTGTGCGTGTCGGTATATACGAATGTGGATCAATAAGTCCGTAGCCTGACTCGTTAGCTGAATTTTTATATGAAATTTTCAGTGTATAATATTCGATCTATGTGATTAATATTTTCCACTGAATTAAGTGCAATGATAAGGAAGTAGATTATATTAAAAATAAGTGTTTGTTGCGTAGGATAAATGCTTTCTTTTTCATCATTAGCCTACGGACGTACTGGTGTACCTACATATATGTGTGTGATTGCACCTGCGTAAAAACACGACCAACTGATTGGTAGGCTGGTCTCTTACCAACTGAGGTAAATTGACATCTCTTACATATATACGAAATCTATCTTACAGATACGCGAGGGCTCATTTCATTTTAATAAATACATTTATACTAAAAAAACTGTATTTTCATAATTTTTATTTCTATTATATATATATACAATACAAAAGTTACAGTAATCATTTTCAGCCTTGCAGCAGCCAGGCTTGTTTCTACAAGTTATGCATTTAAATCATCAGACTTTACAGTCAAAAGACAGAAAAAAGAATAAATGCAAAACACAATATCCACCAACGACTTTGCTGATGTTAGTCAATGATGATAAGCGCAATTGATTTTATTATTTCCGGGAAATATCGTATCACACTATAATTGAAGATATCTCGGTATGTCGGTATGCAGCGATATAACTCGACAACTGACCATTGTACGAAGTTGGACATTCTTCAGATATATTAGCCAGCACACGTCAAGTTGTGTCAAGTTTGAAGTTGTTTGAAACATCGGTTCTCGAGAAATCTAATAGAAATACATTTTTAAAATTGCAGTTCTTGAGACATCTAATGTACCGCGACTACTCGACAACTGTCCATTGTACGCAGTTGACATTCGCCAGATATATTAAGGCAGTGCAGTGTCGAGTTGGAAGATTTTCGAGAAATCTAATAGAAATAAATTTTTAAAATTGCAGATTATAGATTTTTTATCTAAATATAGATATAAAATATCTAAATTGGCAATAGATCTAGATTTAGATATAAAATATCTAAATTGGCAACACTGAAGAGAAGTAACCGAAATACTTCGAAGCCGTTGTTTCGTACGATGGAAGGAAACTATTATGGCAGGCTGCTTCACACACCTTAAAGTCCGGCCCCTTCCAAACATGCACCTTTGGAACGGGAACAGCCCTTGTATATTTTATAATAGCAGAAATATGCAAGGTTCAAATTGGTTTTTTGGGGGTTTTTTCAAAAGCAGATAAACTTTTACAATCTTGTAAGTTGCTGATCTTGTAAGTTGCTGATTCTATAATATCGTGGAGTTTTATTTTTATTGATAGAACTTTAAGTCATTGCAGTCCTCTAAGGCCAAATGTATAAAGTCGTGTTGAGTGGGTCCTGCTAGTTGCGTTTTGAAAGGTGTTCGAGCGCAGATAAAAGACAAAACTTCCAATACTGTATTCCAAGGCGAGCAGGCCTTCCCCTACTTGGAAGATTGCTTCAAGACAACCTTTGTAACCTTGCCCCTATTTGATCACATGCTAGTAAATGTCGAGTACAAACAAGAGTAGCGATCTTCCTCGTGAATGCAATTATGTATTTCCGATTAGTGCCAAAGGTTGGTGTTTAAGTCTAGGTGAAATCAGGATTTAGAATAGTGGTTTTCTAGTCAGGCAGTTCCTCCCCACTAGTAAGACTGGCGCAACACAACCTTCATTCCTCTGTGTTCCCTTGTACCAGAACAAACTAAATAAATATATGTAGTAGTAGTGTGTGTGTGTGTGTGCTTGCTTGCATCTAAGCCATTGATTATTCTCAGAAGCGAAAGATTATTTTCAGCGGTTGTATGTACGCCTATCTCCAATAAGATAACATATCAACCGGCTTGACAAATTATTATATGCTCAGCGTATGAATTTGGGGATATCTTCTGCACTACGCATAAAATCTCTTAATTGATACGTAAACATATTATCTTTTTTTTTGCGTTTTGTAAATAACGATGTTTTTTTTTATTACTATTGATCCAATTTCCTGGAGAGAAATTAAGTTAGCACAGATATACTTCGTTTCAACAAATAGCAGACCTTTTCCACCGTGTCTCCTTTTTTACGAAGTGACACAGTAGGAATTTCGATATTGATTTGTAGTCTTGTTCGAAGTTTAGTATTACATTTCTAATGAGTTGATATATTCTGAGTAGCTTATTATACGCTAAGTATAATTATTGTACAAAGTCCATGTATATATCAATATTGACCCCTGTCGAGGTTTACTACAGAGGTAACAAGCCTGGCTGCTGCTGGGTCAAACTACATTTCTACTTCTAATCCGAAGATGATTATTGCAACCTTTGTATTGTATATATAATAAATAGAAAATTATAGAAATATATTTTTTAGTATAAATGTATTTATTTGAAATAAGCCCTTGAGTATCTGTAAGGTAAATGTTCATAGATGTGTAAGACTTGTCAATTTAGCTCAGTTGGTAAGAGACCACCCTACCAATCAGGTGGTGATTTCAAATCACGGTAGGGGAATGTTAATTTTACATATCGCTAAGGTTTAACAGGACAGGCAAACAGTGAAGAGTTTACGCCCCTAAATTTGGTGAGGATTGTTGTTGCTGTTATTGTTACGTTAGAAAAACAAAGTCGACTCCAGACTTGAACTGGAGTTTGACAACAGCTTTTTGCTGCTACTGCCTGGGGAGACAAGTTAGTGATGGGTAAGTGGTTTGCTCAAGTGTTCACTCACACACTCTTTCTTCTCCGTCAACCATTTTGGCATGCCAACGACGAGACATTTTGTCAAGATATCTGGCGATGGGACAGGGCATAGGCATATGGATTCATACCTTTCCCGAGGGCACAAATACCAAGTGAATACAAACAGCTTCAGTTGAAATTCGAACACGGTTTACCCATTCCGATTTCCGTGCTGTTAACACATCATATATGTATGTATACATAGTCATTTCCTTTTGCAATGTTCTGAGAATGATGAGAATAAACATCGAAATATTAACAAAATATCCCACCACTGTTTTTTGGTAACAGAATATTGAATACTTTCAGGCTTGTGATTCAAATTCAACTTTATGTCTTAAAATGTTCTAATGAACAATACATACATATATACACACACACGTATATTCACACACACACAC
>VCCN01006870.1:3540678-3552352 GCA_006491835.1 Architeuthis dux | reverse complement strand
AGATAGATAGATAGATAGATAGATAGATAGATAGGGTGATTGTGTGATTTGGTTGGCATTTCCGCACTCCAGAAAAAAATTGCCAAATCTTATTTAGCTGAATGCAAATCTGTTTTACATATATATGCATTATGATATAGGTATTTTGATATATGTGCGCGATGGAGAGAAACTTAACCCAGTTTCAGTGGCTCGCTTGGTTGGTTAGATAGTCATCTATCTGCCAGAGGTCAGTGTTCGAGCCCAGATAACAACCAGGATTCGGAATGTTGATTTTCAAAGTAGACAGGATCTCCCCATTCTTCCAACCAGCATTAGGCCGTGTGCCATACTCAGCTAAGCTTAGTAAATATCAAGAAATGTAACACGTTTCCAAAAGCTTTATTGATATTAATTAACCTTAGTTTAGTATGACACAAGGCCGAATATTTTGCTATGCCAACCTTGGTGGGAGAGAGCCTGCTTACACTGAAAAGCAGCATTCGAAATTCTGGCTTTTACCTGGGATCGTACATCAACCGCTGGCACCGGTGAGAAGTGCATATTTCAGTCACGTAAGCATTATTTATGATAAGCATTTATTTTGTCAAAATAATATATTTTTGCGAAGCATATAAAGATCATAAAAAAAGAACAGTGAATTGAGACCACCAAAGCAATTCGGAAAACCTTTCTGTTCTCCATTTTGGTACTCTACTGTTCTCTTTCAATATTTACACCTGAAAACTACCATGTTTTCCTACCTATAAGTCGCATGGTTTAGAATAGTATTCGGGAGACTACCGAGCCCCATGGCTGTCTATTTCGAGCTTCGGTAGACGGCACCCTAGTCATAATACCAACTCATTGGACGCAGTGTAATATTTGCATATTTTTTTATTATTTAAATGTACGTCTTATACGCCAGCAAATACGGTAACTTCAAAATTTGCGTTAGTAGAATTCGAAACAACTCCAATTTCACAAATTGTGCAGCTCTCTTCTCACGTCTCTCCTCGTTTTCCCCTCTCGGTCCTTCTCCCTTTCTCTCTACGCCTCTCCGATTTTGTTCCCCCTGTTTTTATCAATGACTGGCGCCCAGCCAGCAAACACACCGACGCACAGTCACCGAACACACATGCCATTCGTGACCGGAGACCATTAATAAGTATAGGCCTGGTTCCTGGGGACCCGTCTCCCGGGTAGCATTTCCCTATTGCACTAAGAGGGTACGCTTAGGAGCATTCTATGCCGCCTACAGCAAAATCCGGTGGAACTGCGCAATTTCTGGACGCACCAATCATGTGGTTCCCCACATTATAAAAGACCTTGCGTCATATTTCACCCTCGTGGGGAAGCAAATAGATCCTACTCACAAAGACACAAATGTCAAATTAGACGAGCAAATGCATACAGAAAAATATTCAAATATACACTAAAACATCTACTTTAAAACTTATAATAATATTTATTCTTAAATTATCAATTTACACATCATCGATATATAAACCGTAAATCAGATTCTTAGTCCGCTCGATATGTGTAATGGTTAGCACGCAGAAGGTCCCGAGTTCGATTCCCGGTATGAGCGCAAATGCGGAAAACTCTTCGTTAGGACAAATTTCCCTGTGCACTCAGCAGCTAATTAAGTACACTCTAAGCTGTGTGATTATGGTGGAGGTATCCCTTCGTTGGACTTGCATCCTGCCAAGGAGGTTGTCATAAAGACTTGTAAGAATGAAGTCCTGGTCTCGACCAGACTTGAAACTTGCAAGGATCATTAAGCTGGTGCGTGCAAAGGAAACCGGGACTTCGCTTTATCTTTTAAATCAAATTCTTAAACTACGGGAATACCTTGATTAGTGCGGTTTGTATTAGTTATGATGTAGTACGGTACATATGTATTGCTGTACAAATTAATGCAAGCTGAAAACACATTAAATTATAATAAGACTTTGAACAGTTCGAACAGTATGGAAAATTTTGGAACAAATTAACCGCACTAATCAAGGTATACATGTATATAAAAAAATCTAAAAAATAAAATAGTATTCACTCGCTGTCGGGCGGCAATTAGCAGATTAGTCTAGCAGATCACTGTTAATGTAATGATTTCGATCCTCACTGAGTGATTTCGATCGTCACTTCGCCGCAGAGCAATGGTTAACAATCTAATCTCGTACCCATTATGACTGAAGTAATTTCAAGCTTCACTGAACGTTCCACGCCTTGTGGCCATAATAACCTAACCTTACTGAATGCCTGATCGCCTCGCAGTGGAGTACTAATTATTAAGGTATTCTCGCTTGACTATTACTACTGTAGTGAGTTGTATCCTCAATGGCTGCCTCTCACTTGTGGCCTTGTGTCAAACTAATCTAAGTTTAGCAAATACCTCAAAATATAATAGATACAACCCCCACCCAATCCACGCCTGATAATTTTTTAATTTGTGGATGGCTCAAAAAATGTTAAGCTTTAAAAATATGTGATTAGAATATGAGGCCAGGTAAACACTTTTCCTTGAGTAAAAATAATAAGGAAGGTAAAAAATGTAATACTTAATAATTAAGTTTGTGTCGTGTTTTAATTTAACCTCGTTGTTTTTGTCCTACTTTGCACTTCTGGACCACGGATAAAATGTAGTGGTTTGGATATTGTGTACGTTCAACCGGTTTGGGGAAATTAGGATAAAGATAATCTTGTTAATAATGATGATAATAACCAAAAATAGATAGATAGAAAGAAAGAAAGAAAAATGTCAATGCTTAGCCTTATCCAGGCCCGTCGCCAGGCTACAGCCCCGGGGCGCGAGTAAAAGTGATCAGTATTGCTTTAAAAAAGTGCTAAAAATGGCCAAAACACACACAAAAAGATACTAAAAATGGTCAAAAAACATGCCAAAAATGGCCAAAACGTTTAAACATGCCTCCGATAATTTAGCGCTCTTTACGCTCTGCCAAAACAAAAAGTGGCCGAGTGTATGATGAAATAAGGTGAAGCAGTTTCAAGCGCCGGAGATGTGTCATAAAATGGTTTATGTTGTAAAAATTAGCACAAACATTATTCACATCACATCACATTCACGGAGGGAGGGGGCAAGTGACTTACAGAAGCCCCCCCCCCCTCTTAGCGACTAGCCTGGCCTTATCCCTTTGTCATTTAGATTTTGGCTGAGTTTGAGATTTATCCGGAACTAAGATAAATTACTGCTCGCCTTTGGTTATTTGGCCGTTCTATAGATGCGAGCGTTGTTAGCTGGCACATGTGTAACGTCTATGTAGAAGTACAGTGCATGGGTCACTTATTCATTAAAAGTACGGCTGTACGGGGAAAGCAACCTATCCGTATCTTTAAGGGGATGTATAAATAACGCTGTATCATGTATTAATGACATTTTCATGTAGATTTATTGTGCATTAATCAAAGTGAATATTAGATTAAAGATTGGAAAACTTTGGCTCTGTGCTATGCAAACAGAAATACGAGCACATACCTGCAAGTTTTATTGGAAATATTATATAACTGGAACTGCAATTTATTTATCTGAAGATTTTTATAGATATAATAGTGCCCGAAACAGAATTTTTCCGTTCATATCTTGAATCAAAATATTAATGAATACTCTACGCAATTGACAATCTTTTTTTTTTGTTTATTAAGTATACACTTTATTTCGTAATTTATTTGAAAAAGAATACGAATTTTAATACTCAAATAGCTCTTCGGACGATTGAACTCCTTCCTGTTGTTTGTGTTGTTAACACGACGTTTCGGCCGATTCATTCTTCGGCCTTCCTCAGGTGTAATATCCGAATGTGATGTGGGTAAACAGAGGTTTTTTTAACCTCAAAGGAGGCAACCCTTATAACGTAGAAGAAAGAATGTTAATACCATATTATGGTCAACAACCTTCGACACAGAAACAGAAAAGGAAACACGACCTCTAGAAGAAACCTCAAGTGAGGTTTAAAAAGAAAGAAAGAAAGAAAGACTCAGAGTGAAAAAAAAAGATGGGGCAAAAGGAATGAAAGAAAAATTAGAAAGAAATAAACAAAGAACATTACTGAACAATTAGGATAGTTGCCGATTCATGAACAAGGGGCGTATCATTTTTATATCAATTGCTAATGGCATTCTAACATCTGAAATCAAAGTATCAAGTTCTCGGGAATATTTTAGATAGATAAAGACTGGGAGATAAGTAAATGGTTTATAAGCTTCAAAGCCAGGCATTTTGATGCGATCAAGTACAGTTATTTCGTTAAAGGTAACAATGACTTTGATAGAAAATACCTTTAGGTTTACACTCTCAGCCATTCATAACCGGGGTTCGGCGGCACCCTAGGGTTCCGCGAGAGGTTTCCGTGAAAATGCTATACATGCGTGAAAAAAGCACTTGACCTTTACTTCACAGTGGGATCAGGGTTCGCCCTGTGGCCAAGTCAAGTGCTGTTATGTCCTTGCAAAAATAGTTGCGAGGACTAAAAAGAATTCTTTGAGGAAGTTCCTGCCCCACACGTTCACGTGTTAGATTCCCCACGTTAAACCGACCTTGTGTCACATCCTGTTCTCGTGGGGGCTCGGATAAATAGGGACCTTTACTTCATTTGAAGTTAACGAGGAGCCGTTCTTGTCTTGATTTAATACACTAGATACTAATACAGACACTAGAAGCAGCAGGGTGTTTATCAACCGCCAGCTGTCATTGTTTTTTTTACAATCCTTATAGATTTCACTTTTTTTAAAGGAAAAATCTCAGATAATGTAAAAAAATACTTGTAATTAGGGTTCCAGATTTTCGTCAGTAGTAAAAAAAAAAACGAATTTGCTGATTTTTATTGTTTTTTCATCGATTTAAAAAAGATAATAGAGAATCTTGAGATGTTCACCAAAATGAACAAATGTGTAGAAAATTATCTTCATGTACACTTTAGAATACTGATAAATACTTTTAGATTATCATACATATACCCTTTGAACATATTGTTGTGTCGTTAGCTGTACATATTATATTTTTTGCTGGGGTTCCTTGAGATATGAAGTTATTCAAGTCTAAAAAGGTTTAGAAAGGCTCATATAGACTATAACTATAATCGATACCAACCCGATAACTTTTTTAAGATGTTAGAATCAATATTTGAATGTTTATACTTTCTTTATTCATCCCCACCATCCTTATTTCTTTAAGTATATTTTAAACTCATCGCAAGAATCCTTTCACCCGATAACCGACACTTCGAATACTAAAAGCTGTATCACCTATTACTAAAAACAGAACATCGTCTCGTAGTTCAGTAGTAGACATTCTGATCTGGCAAACAGCTGACCTTTGGTACGTCATAAATGTTGCCTTGCGTTAAACTTATCTAACTCCATTTAATTAGAATTATTGCGGTCACGTGGAGCAAATGCTTTATGATTCAGATCCTAGTGATTATTTAGGTTAGGTCCGCCAATCTAAATGCACTTGATGGATAAAATCCTCTCTAAAACGAATCAGTGAACTGATCTGCCAAAGCATGATTCAAATCCTGCTTGAGGGTTAAGTTGAGTCATTCATTTATTGATGCATTGTGATCATTTTCCTCTATTTTGATATGTGTTTGTTTATTGAACGATGTAATTCCGACTATCATTTATATCTATGATACTTTCAAATATCAATTACATTTATATGTTGAGGTTTTATATAATCAATTGGGTTTTGTTTTACAAAAAGGACAAAAGCCATAGGATGATCATTTACATATATCTTATAGCCTGCAAGAAGAAAAGATTAAAATATTTTACCACAGGGGATAGTGATCAGAGGTATTTATATGGTTATTTTTAATTCTACAGCGTGTTAGTAGATTTTAGCCAGGATTAATATTACCTACTGATTTTACTTTTCTAAAATAGAAACTTTGTTGCTATTGTTGGCGCCTCATCTCTATCAATCAATGTCATATCGTTGGTTCAATTCAAGCCACACCCTTTAGCGTTCAGGCTATCGTAAAATAGTCATAATAGGGAAATTAGTTGTCTTGGGTGAAAAGGACTAAGGAATAGATATTTCATAGTTGTTTCAAAAGGTTTTATTATATCAATGTCCGGTGTAATATCGATGTGTCTTCATTGATACTTGTTATTTGAACAATTTGAATATCAGGGAATAAATGGCTATTTTAGGTTTACAACATCAAACACACTTCTATATTTGAAATTTCATTAAAGATACGCTATTCGAAAATAATCTCCTTCTAAAATACGCAAAAACATGTTTAGTGATCCCATTTACAGTAAAAATGATCCACGTATAAAAACATCGATTTATATTATTTACTGTATTTAATACGTAGGAATTACTTCATATGTATTTGAGGAACTTCTAACAGATGTTTAGAATTCTTTTTACTGAAATAACAAATATTTATTATTATTATTATTATTATACTTAATTATTTCGTAAAATTCGAACCCTACAAAAAGAAAGATTTTTTTAAATATTTAAATATGTTTTCTTTGACGGGCGAAATATTTCTTTCCTAATTAGAAGGTGTCAAGCTTAGTTTTCGTGACAAACTTAATATCGACATGTCATAGCCGCAACAGTATCGAGAATTTAACACAATGAACTAGAGAGGGAGAGCTCCTTTGATATCTTTGAAATTTATTCGTTCGTTCTACCGTAACCATTGTCATCGATAGAAGCTCAGGCCATTCATCTTTTAATCCTATGTTCTTAAGACAGAGAAGATAATCTTTTTAGTGTCTAAGTTGATATTCATCTCACCGGGTTGTCACGTATCTTACAATTCTTTTCATGCACCGTTCTGGATATGAGGACTAAAAGGTTTCATGTTGTCTGGTGTCCTGGGATGAACCAGTCTTGATTCTATGTATTATTCGGACTAGTATCCTTAGCTTTGTTGTTTTTACCAAATAGTTTAGCTTGTTTTGGGCTTCCTCAGATATATGTTGCATCTGGTAATCTTAAAGTTGTGTCCAGCATACGCATGAAGAAGCCCGAAATGTTGTTATACAAACAACAAAATTGACGATACTAGTCAGATTAATTAATTTATATGAAACCAATCTTACAGAATGATTTTTACGTTAGGCAGCAGTTTTAAAAAACCTCGATTCACTAAAGAATTGGGTTGCAATGTCGAGAAACACTACTGAAAAGGGTAGCTGGGTGATCTGGCTTGCCGCTGGACGAGAGAGTGACGCCGACGACGCGCATAAGTCTCCCTCACTATAATCCGAGTCAAGTGCCAGCCATGACTTTAGATTTTGCAGTGCTCCGCGGGTGCTGCACCACTCAGCACTGAAGCCATGGTCATCTTCGGCCACTAAGGATGATGATGATTATGATGATGACTTTTGACAGTAGAGTACAGTTTTTTAAACTGAAACTCCACCTTTTCTCGGTACATAGAAGTAAGCTTCTCTATGTATACAAAGAGGGCGTCATGGTCATAAGGAAAAACTTATTTTAAAAATACTAAACCTAATCATGAATTTTAAAATATATACATTGAAATAAAGAAGTATTGATGCTTTCACCTACAATTAGACTTAGGGGAATTGCAGAAAATTACTTTCATTATTTTTCCCCGTCTGAAAATATCGTAGCAGCAGCAGTGATGGAGTGGCGATAACTACAGAGACTCTTTAAGAGCAGCGGCAGCGGTGAACTTTCCCGTATATGACATTCGATATGACAATGCGCAGGCTAATATTGATTTATTCCTTTTCCTAATTTTATAAGCTCGAAATGATTTCATAACAAAATTTGAAACCGATTTATAATCTTTTGAATGAGCAATGGCAAACGCAACCCCTAAATCCAATAAGGATGCAATCTCTTAACCTAATAACTGCTTTTCATCTGTGCATGATTATCAATAAAACTAACAGAATAGAAGAATTATTTGAAAGAAAAATATCAGTCTTTTTACATCTGGAGTTTATACAAATTCTGGTATCGAATCAAGTTGAATTTATTCTATTAAAGGTCAAATTGATGATGAGAAGCTCATAAGCCGATACATAACTTTATGATGAAAACATGTTTTATATCCAGAGAAGAAAGTTATACAATCATGCTGTTTGCTCCGTATATTAAAACTGGCCATTCCGATTTTCGTGTAAAAACAACCGAAAAAAAATCAGTTCTCTTTGTGCTCCTTTTCTTATAACGTGCGTCACAAAGTGAAAAACAATACTGAATGGCGTGTTATTTTAAAACTATCACGGATAGGGCTTATTAAACAAATATGTCAAATCTTTCCTCCACTCTAATGATTCCATATATAGTGACACAACAAACTCTGATGGTAAGAAAAAATAAATCAATAATTTTACCGCCGGCTGCATTTGAACTTGGTATACACAGGCAAGATGTCGGCTTTTCTTATTGGTGTCCACTGAACGTATCGATACATTACCACTTCCTGCTTAGCTTTTTAACCAACTAAATATTTATGGTGATAGATCAAAAACTCTGAACATTGGACGTCGAATTTTGCAATTTTTGACCAAGTGTTTGTTTTAACAAGTTTCGGTAATCAGTATGTTGTGCACTGAAAATCAGGAAAAGGGATTGTCAGTGGTCAGGAATGAGGCAAGTGTTACGTACAGATCAGTGTATAATATAGATATCACGTTTTTTCTTTGTTTTTAACTAAACACAATTATTACCTATTTACATCTTTGCTGAGTTGATGAATAGGGTAATCTTTTTAAATTTATACGAAAGATGTTTGAAATTAGCAGATGTATTGTTTTTAACAGCTCTTGTTATTATTTGAAATACCGTTAACATTGTTACCTCTGTCACGTTGCTTTTATTGTTATTGTTATCGTTGTTCTTATTGTTGTTGTTATTGTTGTTGTTGTTGTTGTTCATGTTTGCATTTGTTAATAATTGCATAGTTTATTTGTTTGTTTGTTTTTAATCAAATGTTATAAAAATTATTTTTCTTGATAAAAGTCCATACCTGAATAGATGCAATTTAAACTGAACCGAACAGAAACATTGTTTATTTTCTAAAATACACACAATTAGTTGAAATAATCTAGCAACAATGGGACCCTAACAGAAAAACAAAACAGTAGAGTATAATATGACTATAACGGACTTAAAATCGGCTCTGTCCAGACAAATGGTAAACATCTTGCCCTTTATATTATTGGCTGTGTTTTATCATCTACTGACGTGCGTTAAAACAAGTTGTGTTACAAAATGTTCTTTATTAATTTTAAAATTTCAATTTGTATACATTGATATAATGAATGCTGGAACGCGGCTGATCTTTTTCTGAACTGCACCTGTTAATTAGTTATTGTTTGTTTTAATTTTTAAAGGAAAAATCTACATACACTGTTGCATTTTGCTGCCGATTGGCAAGTGCAAGTGGTACAGGAGAATAAACTAGTGCCGTTGGAAACGACACGAAAAGCGTTATTAATTCTAATGTAAGGTACTGATGTAACTTTTGGACAAAAATATGAATTATACACCCACAGAAGCTTGTCAAGTAGGAACTGATTTGATCTCTGGCACACAGTGAGAATAGACGGAGAAGAGAGAGTGAGCTTAATGCTGTGCAAGTCTCTTCAAGTCTGATTCTGATATGACTGCTGTTTTCAGAATTTAGTGACTGCATGTGGATTCTGCTGGGCGTATTGAAGCCTCGTGAACTGTGTTTTTCTGACTAAGATGTGTACCTTGCGGTTTCCTTTTCTTTTTCGTTCTTTTTGGTAGCGATAACCAAACTAAACTTTTCTAGTCAGTGGTCTGTAGCTAAATTCCCCAAGTTCTAAACAAGTGTACATTATACACGTTTTGGGATATAAAGACGGAACATATCTCCTACCTTATGTATTTTTAGCACCCAAGCTAAATTTACATGGCAAAGATACTTTAGAATACATGTTTTAAAGCATTAGATGCCGTTTGATTTCATAAGTAACTTGTTTTAAGATCAAAGCAAATAAGAATATACTTTCATATGAGTATAGTTATTTGTTAAGTTTAGCTTAATCTGGCACAGGGCCATAATAATGAGATACATACTGAAGATCGAGTCCGCTCGGATAGTATAATGGTTAGCACGTCTGCCTCACACGCAGAAGTTCCTGGGTTCGATTCCCGGTATGAGCGAAGAGTGTGGAAAACTCTCCATTGGGACAAATGGAATCATAAGAGTGGACTTAATTAGCATCTGAGTGTACACTCAGAAGCTAATTAAGTCCACTCTTATGATTCCATATATAGTAACACAACAGACTCTGATGGTAAGAAAATATAAATCAACACACGCTGTGTGATTAGCGTGGAAGTATCCCTTCGGTGGACTTGCATCCTGCCAAGGGGGTGGTCATAAAAACATTTTTAAAAGTCTTGGTCACTACGCAACAGGCAACAGAGACCGGGACTTCGTAACCGGCCCCCATACTCCATTGGGAGTGGTCTCTTAAGAGCTTTACCCTTTTTAACTGAGGATCGAACTCCATTTGCAGATGATTTACAAGAATATCTCGCTAACCATTTCACTGCGACATTAACCAAGTTATTTATTAAGCCACGGTTAGTCTGGTACCGGGCAAGATCGAACTCACTATACTAACGAATAGGTCTGAGAGACGAGCTTATTAACCATCACATTACAGTAGACGTACTTCTTACAATTATGAGCCAAAAGTCACCTTATTTCAAAATCAAGTTATTTTACAATTTAATTTCAGGACTTACCGTATTTGCCGGCCTATAAGACGCATGGTCTACAAGGGTATTTGGGGGACTACTGCTCACTACAACTCATCCAAGTCCAATAGCTGTCCATTTCGAGAGGTGACCCCTAGTCATAATACCAGCGCATTGGACGCAGTGTGATATTTATAAAGTTTGTTTTTATTAATGCGTCTTATATACCGGCAATTGTGCGTCTTATATATCGGCAAATACGGTAATTATAGGAGACTTTTTGAACTAATGAATGATTTTCTAGTTGAAGTTCTTGTTTCGACTTATTTTTAAAAAGCCAAAGTCAAAAACAATCAGAGAATGACTTTTTGCCCAGTCTGTATATACACTGATTGTAATATCGTGATTACTACTGCAATATCGTTGAATTTGTCACTCTGTAATAAAACAGCATGTAACCGAGAAAAAATGGGCATATATGTTATTTATACTTAAACTGGGTAATCTTTAGTATTTCATAACTTCATATATGATTATTTGGTTTGGTTATTAAATGTTTTCTGAATTTGAGAGAAAATTTCCTTTCCCATTTTTCAAACGAATCATCCTTGTCAAAAGGTAAATAAGTGCACGCGCACACACACACACACACACACACCACACACACACACACTGAAAGATTGAAGAAATGAGATACTTAGTACATTTTGTATGTGCGTGTGTGTGTGTGCGTATGTGTGTGAGAAGATTTTGGCAGAGTCCTCAAAGAACCCGAAATAAATACATGAAGAATCACCACTAGAGTTTACAAGAAACCAGTTACGTTAAGTTTGCTGCCAAATCTTGTTATCAGATAAACTGCACGAATATTTGCTCACCTGTCTGTAGAGCTTTTCGAAAAGGCTATCGCAGACTTGTCTGTGTGACATTATATCGCCCTTGTTTTGTTTTTTCTTTCCCTCAGATTCTCCGTGCATACAAACACATACGCACGCA
>VCCN01006870.1:3501368-3513763 GCA_006491835.1 Architeuthis dux | reverse complement strand
CAGTTATTGGCCGAATGGTCAATGCAAGGTTTTCTCTGGTTGGGTAGTGTAGAAACTGGTGGGGGTATAGGTGTTTAGTTTAGATTAGATTCTGTATATCAGCTATTAAGTGGGTGGAGGTGTGATTTATGTATCCGTGGCGTGGGTGTGTATATGTTTATATATGGATACTTGTGTTTATGTATATGCGTGTGTAATTTATATGTGTTTGTTTCCAGTGTGTGCGTGTGATAAATACCTATATCTTTATCCAATCCCCCGTGTTTGTATATGATTATTTTTGATTTCGACATTGTGAAATCGGCTTTAAAATAAGCTTATTTACGGCCGCTGAGAAATATCCAATATTTGACTCATAACCAGGTTCGATCAATTTCTACGGCATTTACTTTTGTATTCCTCTGAATAGCGTTTTGTCACTTTAAATATGAACGGAAAAATATTTCCATCTACAAACTGACACTGTCTGTAATTTTGAGAAAAGACATTATCATTACAAGAGTCGTTCGGGCTAATGAATACATTCTTTGTGTTTCGTTTGTTGTTACCACAACGTTTCAGATATATAATCCCTAGGGAAAGAGAGGGTCCCTTTTCTACAGAAAAGAATTGTACACCCGAAGAAAGCTGGAGAATGGCTGGGCCGAAACGTTTTGGGTAACAACAAAAGCAACAGCAATTAGTTCAATACTCCTAACAACACTTGGATTTACAATGAAAATATTTTCGAAGCGTTCCGAAATGACTCCAGTGATATCGAACACAGAATCTAAGTCTGCACAGGCAACGTTGATGTTGATTAAATATGAGTTGTTTAAATATTCCCAAGATCAAATCGTTACTTTAAATTTTGATTCCACCTAATATATATACAAAGTTTTTAAAAAGTATAAATCTTATAGATCGCCATAGTATATTCATTAACAATTTTGAAAAATAATGATATTAAAAGAATTATTATTTATAATGATTCAATTTCAAAATGAAATGTAAAATGAAATGTAAAATTATTTTCTATAGTTTTGAGAAGGGTCATTAACATTCAAATAGTTCTTCGGGCGATTGAACTCTTTCTTGTTGTTTGTGTTATTAACATCGCCACACCGGGTTGAACTTGAACTCCGCACTTGTCTGACAAGACGGAGTTCAATCGCCCGAAGAACTATTTGAAATGTAAAATGTAAAATTAGTACGCATTTCAACCCGATGTGGCTTCCACTTCTCAACAAATTTAAACCGGACAAGACAAAGACACAGAAACACCCGGGCCATGCGCTATAAAGGCTACCCACCTTTAAACATAACTTCTGTTTAACCCATCATACTCGGATTTTACACCTGACGAAGGCCGTTCAATCGTCCGAAGAACCGTTTGAGTAAAATAAATTATGTTTATTCTGATATTGATATGAATAAATATGAAAATATTTATATTAGTAACTACATTTTATTCATTGCTTATCAAATATAAGTATGTTTGTCGGGGTTACTTTCATAGTAAAAATATATATGTGGCACAGGAATAACATCTCACGCTAGAGAAATTAATATTTATACAATGAATTGGATAACTTAACAAGGGAAATAACTCTCATTTTGAATTACAGAGTTATTTCCCTTGCAATACTTTCATCTACTTAGTTTAGGTGAAGTGTCGAAATTAAAAGACGGACTGCAACATACGAGCGATATTCTCACTGTTGTATGTGCACTGATATCATCATTTCTTTTTATTATTGCTTAGATTCAAACATCATATAAAATTAGGTGGAGTAAATTACCCTGTTTTGTTTGTTTTGCATATTAAAATGGCCGAAAAGTAGAAAAGACTCTTTCCGAGTTTTAATTATAAGCTTCTGTAGTTTCGCATTGTAATTTTTATAAATGGAATTTTTCTTGGTTTTCTCTCCAAACTATTTTCTTATTGAAACTGATTAGCTATTACTAAGTTTAACATTTTTTAAAATGAAATTTCTTTTAAAATATTGTTAAAATTTCTTTGGAATCTTTAAATCAAATTCTTTCATTCTCGATGTCAGGTATTTATATCCTTAGCAGTAGAAGAAACCTCACCAACATAATTCTTAAAGTAGAACCTCAGATATCAAAGCCAACACTCCAACAATCAAAATAAATCAAGTTTTATTTTTCTTCCTTGTCCTTGTCTTCTTGCAGCAAGTATTTTTGCAAGAGATGTACCCATTTAGTCATCTTTTTAGAGTCACTGTTCAGTCCCGGACCAACGACTTTGTTACGCAACAACGCCTGCGGTGAGAGCTTAGTGGTTAGTACTTTTGAATAGATGCCACAACGGGAAAAGGTCAAATCTATTCCGAGTAATAAAAAGAAACAGGAATGCGAAATGTACCTTATGTAACTTATATCGGTCAGTAGATACAATGCAGTAATTAGACCAAGGTAGGTTTCTACCAATTGTTTCCCAGCTCCCCACCTTTTATGATGAGCGTGGGTTATATAGTTTAGTAGGAGATGGTTTAACAATGTGTCTCTGCTTGACCATTCCCTCTTTAAGCTAGACTTGAAAGTGTTCACATTCTCTGCCGTGACTGTGGTTTCACTCAGACAGTTCCAGTCCGCTGTCACTCTTGCAGTGAAAAACTGTTTTCTTGCCCCATTTTCAAGTTGAGTTTGAAGTTTGTATCTGTGGCCTCTAGTGTTTGTGTTTGGTGCAGTCTGCTAGCGTAGGGGAGGTCCTTCAGTTCAGCCAAATGATCACTCTAGTAAAATCTACAATGCCCAACAGATACAAATAGTGAAGTTGCAAATATCATGAAACTCAACAAGGAGAAAAATACCTCTATTAATATAAAGGCTCTTGTTGTGCACCTTGCTTTATTGTAGTCGTTTGCAAGCTAATCTCACGGATCATTACTACTATAGTAAGCTCGATCCTTACTAAGTGTCCCACACACTAAACTAAACGTATAATGGCTTCGGATTCATTTTCTTCTTGTAAGATTCGCTATTGCTAATTCAAAGAGTGTAATTACACTATTGTGGTGATAGTTGATAGTATCAAGTGGAAGACTTGATAGTACAGCAGTATGTGTAGGGAAAAAGGCTCCCGCTTGACTTGAAAGTTAAAGGCGATTTATTTTTCATTTTTAGAGGATTTAAGATATGCTTAATCAGAAAGAAATATTCTTCACATTTGGTAGCAACTAGAAATTTTCAAGATGGCGTCCCAGATGGCTACCAAATCCTTAAAATACCAATTACTCATTCATCATTATTCATTATAGATAAGTTTTTCCAACGTTTATTTTTTTTGTAGTATCAAGTGTGCTTTATAACAAATCAAATGTTTACCACAGTCTGACCACTGACAAGTTATAATTTCCATAGGCTTAATTAGAAAAAGGTATTCTTTTTCTAGCAATAGCTACTGCCACTACGCATGAGCGGAAAAGATCAATTTTCACTGTGGTTTTATATAACATTAGTCGACTGCCTTTATGAAAAATACCTTACCCCCAAGAAATTGCAACAGAAGGTTTTTTTAACGTTTTGTTTGTAGTATCCGGTGTGTTCAAATACCTTACTCAAAGAAAGAAAATATTACAAAAGGTTTCTCAACAGTTGTTTGTAATATCAGGTGTGCTCAATAATATACTAAAGGTCTACCTTAGTCTGATCACTGTAGAGGTATAATTTCCAAGATGGCGTCCAAAATGTCTGCCAAATCCTTAAAGTGCTCATTACTCCTTCATTATTCATCACAGACAGATTTTTCCAATGGATTGTGTAGTATCAGATGTGCCTAAGAACATATCAAAAGTCTACCACAGTCTGACCACTAGAAAGATATAATTTTCACATTACTCGTTCATTATTCATTCTAGACAAGTAATTTTGGTGACTAATCCTATGTTTTGGTCTAGCAATCCAATTAGCATATTTAAATTATAATGAAGTGATTACAGTTACAAGAACGGTTGACAATTTCACATTTACAATATAAAATGAAGACAAATACAGATTCCGTATGTTTGGAAATTAGTACCTAAAGAGAAAATTGAAAGAACAGTATGAGAACAATGTTCATTTTGTGACAATAAGGGTAAAGACATCACAGATACGGAGATCTTATTTCAACACCCAAGAAAAGGATGAAGAATCACAGAAACAGGCTATTGTTGAAACAGCTCATATTCTGCCCTTTCGTTTGCTCCTGACACTGCGGGTAATTTTCAATGGCCTTTTCGTGGGTAAGGATACAAGACGAAAGGTTGCAGGAATAGAACATGCAATTGTCCAGGCAGTTAAACCACGTGCCGTTATAGCTCCTTTACAAGTTGACCTTGCAATGCAGACACATCATTTGTGTCGGTCGCAATTCCTCGTGGATACCCTTCATGAAGTTGGATTTAGTTATTCTTATTAAGAAGTATTGCGTTTTGAGAAGAATGCAGCGGATTCAGTTGCTCAAGATATGTTAACGGATTTCATTGATTTGCTAGATATGACACTTCCTTTCGCCGGGGACAATGTTGACCACAATACAATATCCTTACTATGGATGGCAAGGGGACCATCCAAGGAATGGGGACCATAGCGGCACTCACCCCAAGGCAAAAGAAGGGTCGTGTCATTCCAAGGAGAAACGTTACCAACCTGTATTTCTTCAGTGCAAAGTAAAATTCCAATCGCTTTGCGAAATATGTGCGCCAAACCATCATGTTCGAACAACTCCTGGCATTGATCAAAGGAGAATTGATGTACTGTGGGTATTGTACTGTGGGTGATGTACTGTGGGATCTCTCTCTAAGCTTCAGACTGGAAGGCCCTGGGTGGCAGAGAATGATGCATAACATTCATCAAGGATTAAAACACCCAAGCCAATCATCAATTATGTTCTTTCCTATGATTGTCTTCTATCCTGGGGACAACATATGACATATGTCCACAATGAACTACATTTGTTATCTTGCTATTATGCACTATGCTCCACCCAGTATTACGTTCAATCAGCCCCTGTATTGGAAAATGCCGAGATCATCATCGATGCACCCCAGAGTAGCCACTTGAAAAACATCGTCTTGATGCTTGAGTGTTTTCACACATTCATGAACCTACTTGGTGCATTAGACACACTGATGGGAGGCACGGGACTCACGAACATTATGGGAGATTATGGTGAAAATGCAGTCCCGCATATGATGGCTGGAAAATCAGTGCAAAGAGATTTCCGAGGCCATCTGCTGGTGGACATATGTCTCAATCACCTGATTGTGTCTGATCTGCTGAAGGATAACCCACAGTTCGAGTCATTGGTGGAACAACCGGGAGAAACGTACTAATTCTTGGAGGCGAAAGAAACAACTTTGGAGAGTGCTGTAGCATCGGGTATGTTGGTCGAAATCAAAGAGAAGATTGGCACAATGAAAGCTGTGGATAAGCTATCAGAGAATGCTGCAGACTACCCGAGCGATTATCAAAGCGGATCGCATAGGATCGTGGATGCTGCACTTGTGCGCAGTGTCGGACTGCCTACCAAGATTTCTCTGGGCACTACAGCTATCTAAAGTCTGCGTATTTGTACGTCCAAGAAATGTGTCAGCTCGAGACCAGAAATCTGTATGTATATGCTAGATTTTCGAGGGGGTTTCCATGTGATCCGCCGCAGCAACCACTTCTGGGCAGGCCTAAGCTCTGACCTTGTATCGTGCAAACATTGATGCGGTCCTTGAGGAGTATTGGAAGTTTACCTTATGCCAGTGGAATGACCGAAGAAATGCGTGCATGGTGGACCATGTCCATACTTATCACATATGAGTACAACAACGCCATGCAGGAATTCAATGACCTCACCTACACGACCAGGTTCCAGAAACTTGCAAATCGTGACTCGACCGTCCTCCTGACCTGTGCAAATGCGTTCCTGCTCCCAAATCAAGCAATGTCATAGATAACCTTGGGAGCAAACGGTGGTGGCAGTTATATTTGGTGGCAAGTGTACTGATTCACTCGCCTTTTTGCGTTGCAACCTTTTTAGCAAACAAATCGTTTTCGCCAAGTCATTTGTCATCCCAAAACGTCTCCCTCCTACCTAGTCCTCGACTAAATATAATTGCTTTAGAGTATATTACCAGATCATGGCGTGGATTGTAAATGAGAGTGACATGGATCCGGTGGATTGGGGATGGAAACAGGAGGACAATCGGTTCGTGCCAGTTAGGACCAAGAAAGCTTACTGCAGATGGTCCACTGTATTTGTACAACTGCCTGCCGAACACCACGGTGTAGTTGCAGAGGATACGGACTGCCATGCACGCCCGCTTGTGGACCATATCAAGTCAAGAATTGTGAGAATCCACATAATCAAACTTTACAGGAGGAAGAGTGTGACGATAAGTATTTTAAAATCTGGTTCAAATCAAATGTATTTTTCAGAAATAAATATTATGCTATTTGTAACCATGTTGTTATTGTGAACAATTCACTATAATTACAATATGCTAATTAGATTCATAGATCACCAAAATATGGGATTAGACACCTAAATTACTTGTCTAGGATGAATAATGGAGGAGTAATGGGCATCTTAAGGATTTGGTGGCCATCTTGGAAATTAAACCTTTTCAGTGGTCGGACTGTTGTAGACTTTTGATATGTTATTATGAGCACACCTGATATTACAAACACATGTTGAAAAACCTTTTTCTTGGGGTATGGTAGTTTTTTTTTTCACAAATGCAGTCGATATTTTCGCGCATGTTATATATTTTCATTTTATGGGGCATTTAAAAATGATAACATATCGCTTCTAACATCCAAATTCAGCGTAAGGTGGGCTTTTTACATAAATGCAGCCGACTAATTCGGCTGCTATCTTGGATGCCATCTTGAAAATTATACCTTTCCAATGGTCAGACTGTGTTATAAAACACACTTGATACTAGAAAGAACCGTGGAAAAACTTATCTATGATTAATAATGAACGAGTAACTTCGTATTTTAGGGATTTGATGGCAATCTGGGACGCCATCTTGAACATTATAGCTTTCCAGTTGCTAGAAAATGTGAAGAAATCTCTGATTAAACATACCTTAAAGCCCCTAAAATGAAAAATATGTATATATAGGATACTATTCCTTTCCTGACAAAAGAGTAGTTTCCAAAGATATCCCCTCCGAGGATTGGCCTTGTCTTTTCTTATCATCATAGTGTACAATAGGATATAGTCTATCCGATATTATGATGATAGGAAAGGACAATGTGGGGACTCAAAATAATTTGCAAAGAATTATTTATTACCTAACATATTTCAGTCAAAACGTCTGGCTGCTATCAAAGGTATCAGGAGAAACGGTTCCTCCAGACACCTTTGATAACGGCCAGATTCTTTAGCTGATACATGTTAGGTAATAAATAATCTTTTGCAAATTATTTGAGTCTCCACATTGTCTTTTCCTGTCATCATATATATATAATTCTTGGTTCAAGGTTAGTTAAATTTATCATTTTTTTTAAAAAGTACCTTAACTTCTTGATTGGAAATTATAGCAAAATCATTTCAATCAAAGAACGGACAATCTACCACTGGCCCGATTAAAATAAAGTTCAGATTGCGTTGCGTACAGTTTGATGATCTACTGCTCTTCTTTGCTAACACGTGCCATCATCACAGGAGTTTAAATACTTTGTAACAGGGTTGCCAAATTTGGCCAGACGAGTTTTATTTCAGGGGCTTAACCAACACAGGCAAGAGGCTGGTATTGGACTTCTGCCACCAGACTTGCTCGGTTTCCGAATTCGACGCTATTCCAATGCCTGTGTTGGGTAAGTCTCTGAAATAAAGCTCGGGTTATCTCTCCTTGTAGCTCAATCTGGAAACCCTGACCCTTTGATTGTTATTTGCCTTACAGAATCTGTTCACACGAGAGAAAGTTTCAAGTGTGACATCAGATCTTTCAGATTTTCAAAAAATCCTTTTTTTAATACCTAGACAGAGTGTCATCGTCCGGCAGACGGTCCGGCAGCAACGCTCTACGGCCGATCAACATCACCAACTGATCATGTGACAGAAAGAGGACAGTTGAGAATAGGCTGTCGTTGTTATTGGTTTTATAATTAGAAGATAGGTCGCTGAACAGAGAGCCTGTTCACCTCAATTTAAAGCTAGGGTTTTCTTTTGTTTTGGTTGATTTTGATTTTTCGTTAACGATTTCCACTGACCGAGTCAGGAAAACTGGACTTAGGAGTTACGGTGATTTATAGTCTTACGATTGGCCAGTGAGCAATAATCATTCCCATTACAGTTTTTATCAGAATCTGTGTGTGCACGCATGCGCATGCCACTGTGTGTGAGAGGGAAACCCTTTCAGTGACACAGTTCGATGTTTAAATGCAAGAAAGATCATGTTTGCAGGCAAAGTGAAGCCCCATGCCAGTAGGACAGATTAAGGTTATATGCACTTTAGCAGAGCTAGAATCCATAGATTTCTTCACGATCGATATAGAAGCAAATACGAACCCGGCCTGACAACATCTGTGATGGTCAGGATTTTGATAATTTGGTTCCTGGTATAAGAGAACAGCGCTATTCAATGACATTTTCTGTGGGTTTTTTTTTTGTTTGTTTGTTTGTTTTTTTGCTTTTTGGATTTTTTCCCCCTAATTAACTTGTTGGCACCAATTCTTTCTAAAGATTTCTTTCTTGGTCAGCGGAAATTGGCCAAGTGTCAAAAAACTTCAACTAAATCCGGTTTGCAAGGTTATTGACATTTCTTAAGTTTAGCTTAGTGCGGCACAAGGATAAATGGGGAGAGAGTTGGTGTAAGAAGATTGTGCTGCAACAGTTTTCTAAGTGGGAATGGCCTGCCAGTCTTGAAAATTAACATTAGGAATCTTGGCTTTCACCTGAGCTTGTACACCGACCTCTGATACTGACAGGGAATTATCTTTTATCTTTTATTATCACAGTTTCATCATTATCATCATAATCAGCCTTCAAAGTCCGTTGTTGTTGGACTTCCTCAAGGTCTGTTGTTGTAAGTGTGAGTGGTGGGCCTTGCCGTGCAATGCTGGTCCATGACATGTTGGAAGGGGTGGAGTAATCTTAGTCGGTCAGCTCAGTCTTGGCCTTTTCGACAAAGTCGAACGTACTTGTTTTGAATTAATAGTTAGCTAAAGCATTGTCAATTATTATTAATCTTTTACTAGTATTTCTATCATCTTATTTATGTTGCTTTTTATCGCAACTCTCATACTAGGTATGGCATCAAAGAAGATCAGAAATCAATGTGTTTATCATGAAAGATGCATCAGAGCCAAGACAGAAATCTACGACAACGGAAAACATGGGTGGTGTAAATAAAGCTTAAAAGGAAAACAACGATACAATTATACAATATAGAGGTTCCTGCAAAAGAACCCGCACCAAAGATGAGTAGCATTGAAATTTGATATGTCTAAAGCATTTGAAACATTGCCATTTATCTGGAAAGGTGTATTATCAGACATACAGCTTTTAAAACGATATGATAACAAAAGAAAAAAACGAATGTTTTCTATAGTTTTGAGAAGGGTCATTAACATTCAAATAGTTCTTCGGACGATTGAACTCCTTCTTGTTGTGTGTGTCAGACAAGTGCGGGGTTCAACCTGATGTGGCTTCCACTGCTCAACAGGCCCAAACCCGACAAGACACGGACAAAGAAACACCAGAATCCTACGTTATAAGGGTTACCTCCTTTGAAATTAAAAAAACCTCTGTTTACCCCCATCACATTCGCATTTTACACCTGAAGAAGGCCGAAGAATGGATCGACCGAAACGTCGTGTTAACAACACAAACAACAAGGAGTTCAATCGTCCGAAATTATTGCCCTTAAATACAATTTGTATATCCTCGGTAAGTGCTCCACTACTGTGGCCTCGTGCCAGACCGGCATAAGCTTAGTAGATAACCATATCACTAAACAATTGTTTTTATAAAAAAGGTTAAACATGAAATATCAGTCATGCTCTACACTCTACACACAAACTGTCCCATTATAGCTTCAAACACTTTTAAATCTATATTATAATAAGCTACGTGTCCATTCGTCTGTCACATTTTCCGTCTGTTTGTCCATCTGTCACACTTTAAAAATAAGATTTTTATGTTGAAAGGAGTGGGTGTAGAGGAGATGTTCTGAGAATGGAATCACAACACAAAGACCACAAAGACCGCAAAGAGGGCCGGGATAGGTTTACGCTAAAGGGTGGGGAGTGTAACATAAAGATATTCGCAAAAGGAGAACAGCTGAACTAGGTCGTCGAGAAAAGAAGAAAGACGAGAAAGTAAAATGAGGTGAAATTGAACTCGCTTTCGAGTGGTGCCGGGGGTGGTCGCTTCAGGCAACTCCCATGAGTTTTTTCAGATACTACATTACTTTAGGTTTCTATCCCTATGTATACCGTTAGCAAGGCAACGGGTATTTTACTAATAAATATAAAACAGATCTTTTTTTTAAATAAATCTTCCATAAGTATTGCAAAATGTAATCTTCGATAAGACTTACGTCTCTTTTGGGTCGTTGAGAAAGCACAAATGTAGCTGAAATGTTAAACTTCTACAGTCGCTCGTGTCGAACACCTTGCTTCTCCTCAGATTATCTCAAAGTAATAGCATATTTTATTAAAAGCAATACAAGCGACAACGGTTTTATTGAGTGAATTTCAAAGAAGACAGGAATTCTATTTGTGAGTCCATTGAATGGTTAAAAATCACTATTAAACAGGACTGAACTGGCAAAAAATGGCAATAAAATAATCAGATAAGATTAAACGGGGAAAATAGGTAATAAATCATATGTGATCCGGGTGTATTGATTCATTGATTTATCAGTCTTTATTCAACTGCGTCGAGTAGAAAAGCAATTAAACATATTTAGATGAGACGATTACAAAATCTATAAAGACTGGTGGATATCCAGGCTTTTCTATTGATTTATTATCAGATAACTTTGGTATAAATATGGTTATTACAAGTTCGAATTTATGCGATAGCATATCGGCGTTGGTCTAGTCATTCAAATGTCATCCTTTTTGCGTCAATGTTGGCCAGATTATTAATGTCTGTTTATCGTTTCATGTAGTAAGGTTAAATCATGATTGACCACCATTTTATTTGGGGGGCGGGACTACGCAAGGCATTATCTTGCTGGTACTTTGTCTGGGGTTCGAACCCTGGATTTCGACTTGTGTTTATATGTTTTGTCAGAGATGTTAATTTTCAAATCCATGCCTGTTCGTTTACCGAAATTGAACATACGTTCTTACATACACCGGCACAGTTTTTTAGCCATTGAGCTACCACAAGGTCCTCATCGCAGCCCAATTTCTGCCAGAGTGCAGTATCCAAAATCAATTCCACTATTCACTTTGGACTCTGCCGTCGCATTTCTTGAAAATTTTCTGCGTGATCGAAAATGAAAGATAACGCAAAATAAAGATACGTAACGTTTGCTGCTCCTTTCTTTCTTTCCTTCCTTCATTCTTTTATGTTTTTGCTTGCTTCATTCTCGTTTTCTTTCTTTATCTTTCATTCTTTTCTTTCTTTCTTTTTTCTGGCTTCTTCTTTATTTATTTATCTTTTCCTTCCTTCATTGTTTTCTTTCTTTCTCCTTTCTTGTCTTTCTTCTTAACTTCATTTTTTCTTTCTTTCTTTTTTCAATTATTCCTTTCTTTCTTTCTTTCTTATTTTTTCTCTTCCTTCTCTTCCGTCCTTCTTTTCAATCATGTTTTTTTCTTTCTTAATCACCTCTTTCTTTCCTCCCTTCCTTTGTACTTTTCTCTTTTTCCCCCTTCTCTTTCTTCTCTTTCTTTCGTTCTTTCTTTCGTTGTTCCCTTTCTTTCTTTCCATCAAAGTTCATTTGATAATTTGATCATAGAAATCTGAAATTGTAAATCGATCCCATCTATTTTCCACTGATATTCGCCTCACACACACTTTCAATTACAAATCATATTAGCGGTTGAGAGCACAATTTTATCAGGTTTTTTTTTCTTGATTACCTTTTTTCGCGCAATAGTAATGGCTTGCTCTAACATATACATACATATATATATATATGTATATATATATGTGGGTGTGTACACATGCCAGCACTCACACACACGTACATACATTATATATATATATAATTTTCCAATTTTTAAAGGATATTTATATCTTCATCATAGAAACAGCGAAGCATGGAAGTATTTATTTGTCTGGTAGAGTGATTTTTTCGTCTGCTTTATTATTAGATTTGATAATGATGATAATGATGATAATGATAGCAGTGGTGTTGAGGGTGATGCTGATGGCGATTGAATTAATAGTGATAGTAGTTTTGTTGATAACATTATATGACACCTAGATGCTATTAATGATGATGAAGAGA
>VCCN01006870.1:3386051-3398704 GCA_006491835.1 Architeuthis dux | reverse complement strand
CTGAATGAAAATCAGTTCATATATAGCTACGATTCAGGGGATATAACTGTAAAAAGAATTTCCTGGATCTGCCCCAATCATTTAATCAATCCTTCCTTAGCCCATGGCACCCTTCCATAAAATGCCATTGAAATGAATTGAGAACTTTGGGAGAGATTGTGTGGACAAACATAAATATGTAGGGGCAAAATGAAAAAATATCTGGTCCTGGATCCGTTCAAAAATGTAAACAATTCTTCCTTTATCCATGGCCCACCCTTCCACAAAACATTATTGAAATTCATTGAGAACCTTTGGATATATTGTGTGGACATACATACAGCTACGATGTATGGGCGGTTACTGTAAAAAAAAATCCTGGATCTGTTCCCAAAATGGATCAATCTTTCCTTAACCTATGAGCTACCCTTCTACAAAATGTCATTTAAATTCTGTTGGATATATTGTGGGGACAGACAGGCACAAGTGAATACATACACCTCTTCCAACTTCGTTGGCAGAGGTAAGTAATGGGATTGCAAACTTTTAACGATCCGTAATGGGTCAAAGGTTGGAGAAACGCAAATGATTTTCAACTGGATGCTTTTTCAAACGAAGTATCCACTTCGCTTTGAAACAAAGGAAAACGCAAAGCTATTATTTGTTCCAGTTCGAAGGTTGCTGTAATTCAAAATCATGGAACTGATAAATCTATGAGGATATTAATTAAAATCCATAATCTAGAAAAGAACAAAGCGAGAAAAGCTGTACACTGGACAAAGGATAGTTTAAAGATTATGATAATCAAATGTTACATCGAGCAGAATTATGGGCACCGCAAGGCACAGGACGGGGGTGTTATTGTGATACAATGCTTTGAATGGCAGTTTGATTAACTGATGTGTACAGGAAAATGTGCAACGAAATGGGGAGGGGGCGAAACAGTGAAAATCAAAAACAGGTCTGGTTAGTCACACAATAGAAACCGTCATGTGTTGGGGGTGATCAATTAAACAATTGGAAAAAGAGGTGATCAACGAATAAGTTACGTCTCTCGTCCTTTGTTGGTCAGTGATCACTAAAAAAAAGTCCGAATTTTCAAAAGACGAGCATGAACACTCCCGGACACTAACAAAGGGACTAATTTAGCATAAACTTACATTGTAAATTGAACCCCACACTAAAAATCTATTTAGGGAGGGTTTTAAAAAATGTTTTTCTACACATAATAGGGAGTAAATGTTTAAATTTTCAGCCCTGGCAGCATGCCGTATTGGGGATGATCAATTAAAAAATTAGAAAAAGAGGTGATCAATGAGTAAGTTTTTTTCTCTCACCTTTTGAACGCTGCCGGGCATTAACAAAGGGACTATTTAGAATAAACTTACATTGCAAATTGAACCCCACAGTAAAAATCTATTTATTGGGAGTTTAAAAAACGTTTTTTTCTACACATAATAAGGAGTAAATCTTTAAATTTTCAGCCCTCTAGCTCCATTGCTGCGGTCTGTACGCGCGATACATACATGACCAGTCAGCCAACCATGAAACCTATGCTGACAGTCTTGGTGACAGTTTTGGTTGACGGTTTCTAATAAAGTATGCTAAATGAAGATGATAACACCCAGGCAGAATGTATGTTACTTGAATGAACTGTTTCTAAATTGATGTTTCCTCTATGTTTCGAAGGCCCGTTTTCACATGAGTATAACCTGCGTTACTGATATTTTGGCCTTACGCTATGAACGAGTTTTTTAACAAATTAAACAAAGGGGTGACTAAAAACAAGGAAAATTGAATCTCGTTCGAGTCAGGCTGAATTTTTCGCTTTTTCTTTTAGTCACAATCTGAACGCATGACATTATTAGGTTAAAAGACTGGTTCCCAACCTTTCCGAGTCATTCCCAACTTTTGTCGATAAAATTACTATTACCCCCCCCCCATTCCATGTATTAAGTTGTAACAAAGAATAATTTTAAATAATAACTTTATTAATCGTATAATTAAACAGTTTAATTAGAATTAGTTTAATTTTATAATTGTACAGCTGCAGCTGTGTATTTGTTACTCAAAGAAATCAAGCTAAAATAATTAGGAACACATCATTTGAAATTCCAATTTATTACAAAAAAATAAGAATTCTGCTATCGTAACTGATATACACATCAATGTGATCTCTGTTCTTGTTTTTCTGCTACTAGTTCTTCGATACGTGGATCTATTACTGAGAGAGCACATCTTAAATCATTCTCAATTTGGAGCTTATTTCGAACTTTCGACTTGATAGATAGAAGTGCAGAAAACCATATATCTTTAGACTACACTTTTATTTTTATCTAATAGCCTAATACCCCCACCCCTTGGACTACCCCCCAGTTTGGAACCACTGGGTTAGAACAAAGTAAGTGGCCGTTTTTGCGTTGCATTAGTGAGATCGTTTTGGTTTTTTTCATCGTTCCCTTCTATTTATGCGTACATCTATATATCATTTTAAAGCGCTGCGTCTCCTCTTTTGGGTGTTGTTTACATTTTTTTGAGTACATTTATTTTTTTTTGTTTTCTTTTATAGGGTATCGAAGCAAAGATGAATAAATACGATTTTCGTGTCATTATGCTCCATGAGTTCAAACTCGGCCGTTGCGCTGCCAAGGCCAACTTCAACATCAACAGTGCTTGGTGGTTGGAGTCTGCTTCAGAACGGACTGTGTGTAATTGGTTCCAAAAATTCGCTTGAGCCTGGTCGTGGTCGCAAGTCGTCACTCGACAAGGAAGGATTGAGGCCATCCGTGGAGGATCAATCAGAAACAAACACTCGGGCGTTGGGAGCAAAGCTGGGGGTAGTCCATGTAACACTCGGAAGACACCTGGCACAAATCGGCATACTGAAGAAAATGCATGGTTTGACTGATGATCAACCGCTTGCACGGTTTGACACTTGCTGCAATGTGCTTTTTCCCTTCAAAGAATGGCCCTTTTCTTGATCGTATGCTCACTGTTGGTGAAAAGTAGTTTCTGTTCGGAAACGTGGCTTGACAAACTTACGGCCCCTCAACCTTCCCAAAACCAAATCTTCACCTCAAAAAGATTCTCCTGACCATTTGGTGGTGCTGAAATGGTGTAATCCATTACAGCCTCTTGCAACCTGAGTCCCGTTGTCATGATTTGGAACCGATCCATCAGAAGTTGCAAATACTTTCGCCAGCAGTGGTGAACAGAAAGGGGCCTATCCTGCTGCATGATAAGGCATGACCTCATACTTCACAAACCACCTAGCAAAAACTGATGCAGAGAGGTCATGTCTCACTCTTCCTATTCACTGGACCTGTCCCCTATCGATTACCACTTTTTCCGGGCCTTAGATGCATATATGCTCTAGATGGTGTACACCAATGCGGACCAGGTTAAAAATGCTTCCCGTAAGTTTATCGACTTCTGATCGCCGGATCGTTGGCAAAAATAAGTTGCCTAGTTATATTAAACATAGCAATAGTGTACAAAGTTTTTTAAATAATTTAGATATTTTAAAAAATTATGGAAAAAAACATGAGATTACAAGGGCATTTTTTGAATCTGTCAGATGAGATTTTCAAGAGAGTCTGATCTGTGAATTGTGCTAAATTGTAATTGTAAATATTTGTTTAGAAGTTACTGTATAAGTATTGTGTATAGTTGGAGATGCCCAAAGAGGCATAATAAAATAATAAATATTGTGTCGATTATTATGATGCTTACTTTGACTAATAAAGTTGTGTTTGGGCCGAGCTATGACATTTTATATTCTGTGGTTCAAAACGGTGATTTATTTTGTTCCAACCTGATACTTATCTTTAAAGATTAGAAAAAGTCCGTGTTTAGCAGAATAAGAGTGATTTTTTATCTATTTAAATTTCTGCATAATTAGGATTTAAACAAAGGAAATAATCGTTTCTCGTATTTTCTTTGTTGTATAACTAATTTATAATTTATACCGATGCTTTTAAATTAGTATCATGTGATATTAAAATATCAACTGTAGTATTAGACTAATTAATGGGTTGTACACACTTTTTGTATAAAAATGTATATACGATATAAATTTAAAATCGATCCTTAGTCGTAAAACTAGAGCGTGATTTACAGTCATTCTGATTATACTATATATATAGTACAATAAGTGTAATAGGAATATGCTTGATTAGTTGTATAACCTGTTTAGTATTTGTACAGAACTAGTTATTAGCTGCATTTTGATCTGAAATGTTCACTGTATAATGTTCAGTCTATGTTATCAATGTAGAATATTTATTGCGTAAAATAAATGCCTTTTCATAATTAGAGTACGGACTTATTGGTTTACCTTTGAATTTCTATATTCCCCTATTTATTGAGGTACTTTTTTAATTAATCGTATTTGATCTAAAAACACTCTGCATGGAAATTCTGACCTAATTTGTGATACTCTCCAAAAATCAAAAAATCAAAAATAATCTTCTCCATGGTTCCTATCTTAGTATATTTTGGTTTTTAAAAAAAGAAATTTAATTTAATTTAGTTCCACAGGTGTGTCAAATTTCGGATGCTGATTTTCAAGGCATTCAACTCTCGCCAATGGTAAGATTGACGAAACACAATATTCCTACTCCTCTCCCCCCCCCCCAATTTGGCTAAGCTAAACTTAGTAAATATCAATAATATTTATTTTCCAGCGCCTACCATAGAACAATGGTTAGCATTAACCTCGTCTCGCGTTCCACTTGGTATTCTAGTGAGTTCACCCATCACAAAGTTTCCACTTGTGTGGCTCTTTGCCAAAGGCATCTGCTTTAGAGCAACGGTTACCAAGCTATTCTCACTGACTATTTGTAATGCAATTAGTTCGATCCTCGCTGGATGCCTCACTAGTGTGGCCCTGTGCAGGACCAAATAAAGCATAGTACATATCTTTGGGCACCTGCGTTAGAGCGATGGTTAGCGAGCTAGTCTTGCAGATCACTGCTGGAATAGAGAGTTGGATCATTACTGAGTGCTTCACTTTTGCAGCCCTGTGTCAGACTAAGCCAACCAAGTAAA
The DNA here is from genome assembly GCA_006491835.1 of Architeuthis dux. Taxonomy (NCBI): domain Eukaryota; kingdom Metazoa; phylum Mollusca; class Cephalopoda; order Oegopsida; family Architeuthidae; genus Architeuthis; species Architeuthis dux. The sequence continues at coordinate 3,393,676 of VCCN01006870.1, read as the reverse complement.
CATGTACAGCTGAGCTCCGATTAAGACAACCGCCACTTCTCCTTCGTAGAATGATCGATAACGCGAACAAAAAAAACAAAAAGATTTCCATACGTAACAGCACGTGATGCCTTTTCAACTTTTTTTTATTTTCATGGATAAAAAAAAGTATTTTAATGCATTTATATGAAAGCCTCAAAAATCCCTCATTTAAATTATTCATCATTTACTCTATGTAAAAGGTCTTGGATAGTTACAAAAAATATATATTTACAATACAGAACATTTTTATGAGTGCGCAATATATAAGCCAATCTTTCCAGATGGATTTATATGCTATGCTTACTGTAGAACAGTTGATTGTTAAAATAGCATGCATACTCTTTTATTTATAGTGAATAATCCTTTATGCATTTAAAATTGAAGAGAATAGAGAAGTGAAGAGTGTGTGCACATTTAAAAGAATTACTACTGTTAGTATTATATTTCGTTGAGCCTGATCCACAAAATAAGCAATTGGTGCTATATGGAAATACTTTGCTCTTATGTATTGTATATGCGCGCACGTCTGTACGCGACATCAAAATCCAGCTGAATTGAAATTTAGGATAATCTCTAAGCCCTCGCGTTGTGTTATACATTTGAGTACGTTTCGTTCCACGTTTATGTTTAGATAGAGAGATCTGACGAATCTGACGAATCTGACGAATCTTGGGGAAGGTCTATGTCCAACGACGGATGCTAAAGGACTGATGATGAATTGAAATTTAGCGTAATCTCTGAGCAGCTCTCGCGTGGTATACATTTTCATTTCTTTCCTGGATGCATGCCACGTTTTCGTTCCACGTTTATGTATTTGTATTTACACGTATTCTGCTTCTTTGTCCTTATTTACGGCATTTGATGGAATATAAGGTGTGTGTTTTTTAAGCCCTTCGTTTTCCGTTAGCAAATATGTAATCTTGACAACCATAGATCACCATTATAAACCGAAGATTCCCATGAAAAAGTCTTACATACCCGTTCGTCCATTATGGAATCAAATATGGTTGTTAAAGCATGTGGATGTGCGCGTGTGTGCCCGCGCGCGTGTGTGTGTGGTTGTGTGTGTGTGTGTGTGTGTGTGTGTGGGCGCACGCAAACGAATGTAGGCTAAAACAAGTATCTAAGAAGATATATATACAAGTCTGATTCGTTACTCAATAAAAACCGTGATGTGACCAATATTTTTTTGCAGTATGCCGTGTTGGGGGTGATCAATTAAAAAAATCAAAAAGGCGGTAATCAATGAATAAGTTACTTCTCTCGCCTTTTGTTGAGCAGTGACCAATAGAAAAAGTCCAAATGTTCAAGAAAGACAAGCGTGAAAATTGCCCGACTCAAACTAAGGAACCAATTTAGAATAAACTTGGATTGCAAATTGAACACGTTAAAAAAGGGTTTTTTCTAGACATAATAAGGAATAAATGTTTAAATTTTCAACCCTCTAGCTCCATTGATATATACATACATACATAGCCAGCCAGCCAGACCAACTTAAAAACTGAAGAAACCTGTTGAAAAACGAATAACATCCTCAGATTTCCCCATATATTGATAATGGCCAGAAGTACGGTTGGAAGCGCCAGATCTCAAAACTTTAGACAATTTTATCATTGATTAGACCCTGATATGTGTTCTTTTGCACCTAAACAATAAAAGTTAAAAATTAAAAAACATTCCTTGTCTATCATCTTTTATCAAACCTGTATCAATGAAAGATTGCTGCCTGAATATACATTATTTGAACTTATATATTTGTATAATACACTTGCACTGAAACGGTATTCTAGTGGGTTATATGTGCATAGGTGTGTGTGTGTGTGTGTGTGTGAGTGAGTATGCGTGTGTTCGCACGCGCGCTCATGGAACATGCATTTTAATGAGTCTATTGATTTGCATCTGTGTGTGTGTGATGTGTGCGTATACGCGCGTGTGCTGGATGGGGAGGTGTTAGTGGTCGGCTGTTTATCCCAGCGAATAGCATCAAACTGAAAAAACATTAAACAGCAAAAAAAGGGATCTCGTGTTCTAAAATCACGTGCATAATAGCAAAAACAACGAGTTATTGTTATTCTTATTTCTGTGTTCACCGCTCATGTTTTGTCATAATTTTGTTATTATATAATTTTATATTTCAAAATAACGAAAGCAAATTTTACAGACAGGCAAATGGAGAAACAATGGAAGATAAAAAAAACAGGACAACATGATGCGACTGAAACGTAACTCTTTTTAGAGCAAGTTATGGGGTTGGAGGAAAGAACACAATAAAACGAATTACATGGGATCAAAGAAAGATTGAAATAAACATATACGAGGTCTGTCCGGAAAGTATCCAGCCATTTTGAATATATCGAGAACCGGTTGCGCCGCCTTGGTGTAACTTGGCAATCCATCATAGATTACGTTACTGCGCATACGTAAACACACACTCTCCCGTGGAGTTACTCAGTCGGCAGTGAGACATCAGTGGGTGGACTGTGTGACTATTACATTCACAATGACCGAGTGGGTCATTCTTCACGTCCTGTACAGGTTTCCTTTGCAAAACATAGCATCACAGATCTGTCAGCCATTGTACAATCCGGATTCAGCTCCCTGTGACTTCTGTTTTTTTCTAAAATGATTTCAGACCATGGCCGAGATTAAGTAGAACGCGACAAGGAAGCTGGTGGTGATCCAGAAGGTGCGCTTTACAGACTGATTGGGAAAGTGGAGGGGTCGTTGGAATAAGTGTGTAATGTCGCAATACTAAGGTGCCATTGCCCCAGGTAGGTTATATTTTCGTCAATATTAAATGACTGGATACTTTCTGGACAGACCTCGTGAACTTTAAGAAGAATTCTAAGGAAAATTGCAATCTGGGAGGTGACAGGCCACGATAGAATCAATGAACCACGGTTCCAAAGATTCACAGCTATGATAGACGAGCCCAAAATTAGACAAATGCCAGATGAGAGTGAGAATCCTCGAGTTGATACCAAAAGGAAAGATGACACCGATCCAAAAAGACCCACCAAAAGGAACAATTGCAACTAATTATAAGCCTATAACGTGCCTGCCTATGGTGTGGTAAATCCTCACGCGACAACTTGCTTGCGGCATATACTAGTTGCTAGAAAGCCGAGGGTCAGAAATGATGTTGAAAAAGAACAAGTGGAGCAAATGACCTATTATTCATAGATCAAAATCCCTAAAAGAAGTTCAGATAAGGAAGAAAGACTTACCTATGATATAGATAGAATTTCTTTTTTAACTTATGATTTGATTCTACAACCTTTGATATTAGAATGTCTAAATGTGTTAAAAATTAAAATTTGAAATTAATAACAAATGCAATGGAAATCTGGAGAGTAGAGCTAACTTCAAGAATTGAGAAACGTGCAATGTTGATGATGCCCAGAGGTAAAAGTGAAACAACAGAAGCTTTGAACTACCCAATCAAGAAATTATTGGAATGGTGAACGGGAAAGAGAACTACACATATCTAATAATACTGGAAAGGAATTCGATTAAACAGCACGTAATGAAGGAAAAATCAACAAATATTGGAAACTCACTCAACATAAAAAACATAATCAAAGGAATAAATACCTGGGAAGTATCCGTTGTGAGATATTCCGTGAACTTCCTAAACTGGACAAGAGAATACGTGAGAAACTTGGATAAAACAAAACATGGAAATTAATGACAATGCATAGGGCTTTGCATCTGAGAGATGACGTCGATAAATTGTATGTAAAAGGAAAGAGAGGGGAAGCGAACTTATCAGCATTAACGATTGCCTTGACTTTGCTATCAAGTGACTTGAGAACTACACAAGGCAGAGCAATAAAATATTAAGATAACCAAAATCCACAGTGGAACGGACGGGTGAACATGCGCGGGATCAGGAAACTCCAAAATGAGAATACACAAATAGAAAGAAAAACAACTTCAAACTAAAGAATTTCAACACATAAACAAAAGAAAATTGCAGATCAGATGACCTGGACCTTGTAGCGAAGAGGACATGTGAAGAGAGAACATTAATGGCGCCCAGAACAATTACATACGAATCAACTATATTAAGGCCAAAATAGACAGCACACAGCAAAATTGTAGATGTTGGGATAGAGATGAGACTGTCAATCATGTAATAATCGAATGCAGCAAGTTGGCTCAAAAGGGGTACAAAGATAGACATGACTCAGTGGTAAAGATGATCCACTGGGAATTGTGCAGACGACTGGAATCTGACCATGCAAACCAATGGTATATTCACGACAGAATCCTCTTTGAGAATAAAGACATAAAATTCTCTGGGACTTTGAAATTCAAACGGAACATTCTATTCGGGCTAGAAGACCAGATCTAGTCATTGGAAAATTTGTCAGATGGTGAGTTTTGCTGTTCTTGTAGACCATAGAGTAAAATTGAAAGAAATTGAAAAACTGGAAAATATATAGATCTTGCGAGAGAACTGAACAAATTGCCGAACATAAGGGTGACAGTTGTGCCCATCATTATTGGCGTGCTTGGAACACTCCGGGCCTTGCAAAAAGGCTGAAAGAATTGGAAACTCGATGAAGAATCGACACTATCCAGATGACAGCATTAGTAATAATCAGCTAGAATACTGAGGAGAGTACTGGAGTGTTGAGGAGACTTGCTGTCACTTCAGTGGAAGCCCCCGGTTACTACAGATGCGAAAGCTCAATCAGTATAAATAATAACAGCAAGACAATTATTGTTTTTTTGTTGTTTTTTCCCCTTAAATTAGGGAACAGATTTTTTCCTCATTATTACTAAAATCCATCTTTCTTAGCTTAGTACGGTACAGCGCCTAATGAGGACGTGAGAATGGGCTAAGAAGATTGTTCTGCGCTAATCTTCCATGTTCGGTGGGTATTCTAGCCTAGAAAATCAGCATTCGAAACCCTTCTCTTGAGCTTGAACGCCAACCACTGGTGTCGGTGGAAAATTCTTTAGTGACTTATTCATTGATCATCCTTTTTGACAATTTGTTAATTGATCATCCCCAATACGGCATGCTGCCAAAGGACGTTGGTCAGTTGTCAGTTTCTATTGAGTGACTAACCAGACCTGTTGTTATTAGTATTATAATCATTATTCTTATTACTTAATGTGGAGGAGATAGAGAAAAAGAGTGATGATAACTCAATCACAAGTTTAAAAACTTTCATAACATTCTTAAAGTAAGTTCATCTTATTGTTAAGAGTAACACGAATTAAAAAAACGTCATCGCCCTGATTTTTCTGTCATATTGTAATATCATTTCCGATGCAAATCGTGACTTGGAATATGAATTATGAATCGTGCACATTTCACCAACATTTTCTTCTTCCGTGTTTCTGATGCGATGAATAATTCAGCGGGTAAAAGTTTTCACTTGGTGCAGGAAAAATAAAATAAAAACGTGGGGAGAGAGAGAAAAATAACGCAATCGCCATATTTACACGTAACGTGAAGTGTGTGGGGGGGAAGCGAAACCGTTGTCTTGATTCAACAAGTGATAAAGACAAAGAAAATAAATTAAGTTTCAGGAGAAAAAAATCGAAAGATTAAAAAATATGATCTGATTCTTTCTTTCGTGTAATCAAATTAACTAATCATTATTGCACGCGAATATCTTTCTCTTAATCAAATATGTTTCTTCGGTTGGTAGAGATAGGTTGAGATATCACCATCACCATCTTTATTTGTAGCATTATCATCGTTGTTGCGACTATAAGGTGTTAATTTAGCATTATCGAAGTTAAATTATTAACATCACTATTAAAATCATCATTATAATTTTCTGCCGGACACAAACTAAGGGACCAATTTTCTGCTGGACAAAAACTAAGAAACCAATTTAGCATAAACTCACATTGCAACACCCCCCACTAAAAACCTATTATGGGGAGAAATTTTTTAAAAAACAACATTTCTTTTTTCTTAGACATAATAAGTAAATGTTTAAATTTTCAGACCCCTAGCTCCATTGGTGCGGCCTGTACGCGTGGTACATACATACATAGCCAGCTGGCCAGCCAGACTAATTTAAATGTTGACAGTTTTGGTGACAGTTTAGGGTGACGGCTAAAAGAGAGAAAGATAACTTTTTGACGAAAGACGCTGTATCACTTATTGGTTTAGAACAGTGGTTCCCAACCGGAGGGTAGTCCGGGGGGGATAAGGCTATTTAGGTAAGAAATAAAAGTAAAAATAAAAGTCCAGTCTAGAGATAGGGTTTTCTGCACTTCTATCTATCAAGTCGAAGGCTCGATATAAGCTCCAAGTTGAGAGTGATTTAAGATGTGCTTCCTCATTAATAGACCCACAAATCGAAGAGCTGGTAGCAAAAAAAAAACAAGAACAGAAATCACATTGATGTGTATATCAGTTACGATAGCAGAATTCTTATTTTCTCTGGAACACAGCACTAATTCTTATTATAAAGCCGTCTAATTATACGTAAGATAAAGTTTTTATTTGAAATTATTCTTTGTTGCAACTAAATAAATGGAAAGGGGGGATACTAGTAATCTTATTGACAAAAGTGTGGAATGACTCGAAAAGGTTGGGAACCACCGGTTTACAATATAGCGTAGAATATATGTAGGAGTTTTCATTCATCCAACTCGACACACTTAAAAGAAACCATACAAATGAAGATTGAATAAACGGGTCATGAAGAAAACTTATGAACATGGCACAAGCAAATCGATAGCAGGCAACACTGCGCATGTGTATACAGCAGAAGAAGAATGTTTGTCTCGTCCATTAAAATTATAAATTACTCGCTGTCTTGAGCACAACGAACTGAAATTGATAAACATTATGCATATAAGATGTTTTATCGGTTGGCCATAAACTGAAATTTAAACGTTTGATTAGCTGCAGAGACGTTTTTTTAATGCAATTTAACGTTGTAATAAAAACATGATAAATTGATGTAAAGAGTTCAAACAGAAAATACTTGTATGAATCGCACTTTGGAATATGGGAGCCCAGATTGTTGCATCAAGATACACCTGAACTTATTTGAATCAAATTTAGGATATCATTAATGTATCCGACATGTTTCTCTAAAACACAATTTTGGAATACCTGGGTCGCTTTTAAAAAAATAGGCAGCAGTTATATTCGAATTATTGACTCATAAATTTAATATAGCCACTGATTTATTATTGAAAGGAAGAGAATACATATTGTTTCAACAAGATTTGAAATATTAGGCGAGAAAATACAAAACTCCAATGTGATAATTTATTATAGAGGCAGTGCACACCATCTTCCTTTATCTCCTATACACCCGTCACCTGTACCTCCCTCCGACCCAACCTAACATACCAACATCACCATTTGAGGGCGGCTGAGAACGCTGAAAATCTTTCCCCTATAAATCAATGGTAATTGCTTCTTCGCTTTACGCGATTTCGGCTTATGAAAGGATTTTTATATGAACGCTCTGCTTTCGGATAGCGCGGGAAAGCTGTAGTCACACTTATATTTCGCAAAATGCATTAACGTCTTCTGGAGTATGCCGCAATGCAACAATATTTATACGAATACTTTCGGATATTGTCAAATTCCAGTCCAAGTCTGGAGTTGACTT
>VCCN01006870.1:3312470-3325731 GCA_006491835.1 Architeuthis dux | reverse complement strand
TTTCTTCACTTTCTGCATATGCATCATCGTAATCAGTCTTGTCATCTTCTTCGAGTTCCTTTTGTTTAACGATGTTGGCAATTGACTTCCCGTGAACCATACGGGTACGATAAGCTTTTGCTTTTTGCATCATTTCCATCCGTAACTGCTGAAGGTTATAATTTCAGCATTAACTTAAATGCAGGGTTAAATCTCCGTGAATCGACGAGATTTTGCCACCTACAGTACTTCCTCCAAAACCATTCACTCTCAGTTCTTCGAACGCTGGGTGACCTCGCTATTGTAAAGAACACACATAAACATTTGATAACTACAATATCTTGCGTAGTGTTGGTGGTTGAATGAGAAGATCTGTTTCAGCATACTCCTATCAGACTGGATATGTCGCTATGTTCTCTTACAGATGATACCATTTCAAGCATTGAAGAAACATCTTTGAGATAAGCAATGGTAATTCTTGTCTCAGAGCTCTCCTCTGCTTTGGTTGGATCTGTAAGTAGACTTTCAAATTTTGATGGATTGATAACGTTCTCAATTGTACTTGAGCTTGGCTCTTTTCTTAGAGCAAAGACAGCAATCCTGGTGTTGTTTGTATGACAAGTTGTTATTTCTTCGACCTTGAACTGGACAAGAGCATCAGAGCATTCTCTATGGACTGTCGTGCATCTATAGTAGTGGCGTCCTTCAAAGGTCTGATCTGCTGATCCCGAGGCTATCACACCTGAGTCAATGCACCATTGATTGTATCCTCTGCAACTATACCGTTTGAAGAGCAGTTTTTATCTGATACGCAGTTTGTGAAATCCGCCCATCAGCAAGATTACGTTTTGGTACACATCTTTATTCTTCCAGAGGATATGACACAATTTTGAATAAACTGCTTCATAAGAATGGACAAATATGTTAGGAATATTTAGATATGCTATGCCAGCAAGAAATCAAGGTATTCTTTACATACATGATATTCTGGTGGCTTTGCAGTTACTGACAAATACTCCTCAATGTATCTTTCAGTTGTACAGTTGGAGACCATCTTATTGAAAGATATCCAGGAGCCGAGTAAAGGTAATTTTCCCCCATCCAATCCAAAAGGCAGAGACCCTGCAGTAGGCCATGCTACATATTATTTGAAACATGCATCAAGTTCTTCACGTGAATTCTCATCGTCGCTATAATTTGCCATAGGAGGAGGTCCAACACGTTTCTCAATGTAGCACGGTGCTATCTCTGCTGGCTCACTGTCTATGCTATCACAGATATCAAGTTGCCATTCCGTTTGTGACCTGGTTTGATTAATAGACACCTGCTCTCCTTTCGTTGATTTGGTAGTTGAAACAAAGTCTTGATTGTATAATGAGTGGTGCCTGCATCTGTCATTATTTTTTGCCTTCCATCGTTGTTATCTAAAGTACTATGCGTACAAACTCCTTTGCGCATGTTTGACAAAAGTAGCTGCCTCGAAGAGACCATTCTTGACCATGCATGTTTTGCATTCTTATGTGTTGATAAGAAATGGCGTGATTGCATTTGTGCAGCATATTTGCAACTTCCTTGCTGCTTGCTTTTGGCTAGGCTCTCTTATAAGGCTATCCCAATCGATTTCTAGTGACCAAATCTTTATAGCTTTAATATATATATATCATTCTTCTCAGCAAAACCATACATAGTATAGTAAATGGCATTGTTGAGACTCTGCAGTAGCCTGAGGTCCAGCATTTCTATCAGTTTCTTGCGTTCAGCTGAATTCTGCAACTGTCGTCGGACTATTCTATCAAAAGATCAAGCTAAACCATCATCCCTCAAGCTGCAATTGCATATTTGCACGGATTGACATCGGCTGCATGCACCAATGGGCATTTCCCAGCTGGGAAGAAATCTATAGTTTCCTGGAATTCTTGGATTAGTTTCTTCTTTAACGTGTGCTCAATAGCAGGTATTAACAACCCCAATTCGTTGCTTATATTCTTTACAGAAAGAAATTTATCACGGACAATTCGGGGTCTTATTTGGTAGAAAAACGGTTGCAAAATATCTTGTTTTATTTCAATATCGAGATTAGTCAGGTAACTTGCAGTTTTGCTAGAGCAAACTTTATGTAGCAAGACTGATGATAAAAAACATAAACTGCAAATATGTCATGAGATTAGTCACTCAAAATAATATTTAAGAGTATTGTTGGTTGGTAAGAACGATGTGACGGATCCTTCATGTAAATCTCTTTACTTTCCATGAGGTGTACACTTGTACTTCCAGCGAAGCAACGCCCAAGGCCTCCTTCGTTGTACGTGTTGTTATCACTGCCATGCTTAGAATTGTATATAAAGCAGGGAAACATGTGTTGCTGTATATACTCCAGTTGCTTCTGCAGTAACTTCTTTCTCAGTTTCAGAGCTATTTTGAATTTCCTGTATTTTATTATTGTAGAGCCTTGTGTTTCCGGAATCACGAAAGATTTTGAAGCCTGCATGATTGATCTATTTGGGTTAAACGAAATACTCTTAAATCAAGGTTGTTTTAATGCTTGAAGTCTGTATATATAGAAAGTTTAGGTCCCTTTGATAACGTCATTAATCATATGACTTCCGATTATTTCTTAAAATTTGATAGGTCATACTTAGCTCTATCCAGATATGCAATTTGTATCTGATTGTGGCCTATATGTCCGAAGATATCAACATTTTGAAGAAAATTTAGGCCCCTTAGATGACATGGGCATAGGTCATTAAAAAAATGTTAAAAACTGGTATGAGAGATAGTGTATTTCACCTAAGCTAGATCACAGGAGTTAATTTTATAAAAGTAACTACTAATGATATATGTAATCTTTGTTCAAAGATATTAAGACTGTGCAGCAATAACGGATCAACCATGATTAAGAAACATTTTATGTATGTAAAAGAAAGTTACCTTTTAATATACATTGCTCTGGGTTCCAAGGTCGAAAAGAAGCATTTTATGTATGCAAAAGAAAGTTACCTTTTAATATACATTGCTCTGGGTTCCAAGGTCGAAAAGAAGCATTTTATGTATGCAAAAGAAAGTTACCTTTTAATATACATTGCTTACCTCTGGATCATGTCTGTGGGGGTGTAGGACACCAGAAAAGCGACAATGGCCATTTGGATTGGATTGCAAAAATTCAATAGCGATGATTTTCTGTACTTATTCTGACAACTGCCGAAATCGAAAAAGTTAGGGGTAGGGGAAATGTTATTGCGAATATCTTATGATCGCAAGACTCAATAGTAACAAAATACCCTTAATTATTTTTGTTAGAATATCAGCTTTAAAATGATATGTAATGTAATATGTAAAAACATTTGATTGGATAACATTTAGGGTCGGGAGAAGTCAAAAGGTTACAGAAAGTCGGCTGTGCTAAAAATCCAAGGCGTAAATCAAACGCATTTCAAATTTGCTACTTTGCGAGTGTTATTATGAAACTAATTTTCTATGAATCTGTTCCTTGTATCTCCCTGATGTTTTGGGGAAAGTTTGATTAGGTTTGATAAAAATCTTGATACTCTATTTTGAGTATGTTTGCGGTGTTAATTTACGATAAATCTCATAATCCTGTATTTTTCAGTGCACATATAATATTGTGATGTTTACCCGTTAAATGCCATTGTATCACAGCAGAATGATTTCAGACAACACAGGTGTGGAACCCATACATGAGTGGCCATGCACGGTAAGTGCTCAACAAACCATTTTTGAAAGGTTGATATTTTCGTTGTTTTTAGAGCTACAATCATTTTTTTGTTTTGTTATTTATTTTGAATCTTGAACACTCTATGAATCTTAATGCAGAGTGTTCAAGCTTCAAAATAAAGAAACTAAGCATTGTAGCTCTAAAGATAACGAAAATATCAACTTTAAAAAGATTTGTTGGGCATTATCGTTCGCGGCCACTCACATATTTTCTACACAGTAACATCATCATCATCAACAACATCAACAGAGCATGGAATTGATATTTATTCATGCTTCCCCTATTTCATCATTTAATTATACTTGTGGGGAGACCATACAATTGACTCCCTAATCAGTTAGTTAAAATATGAAAAGATAAATCTAGTTGTCAGTACAAGATGTGTCCTTAAACAAAACATTAATGAATGAATAGGTATGTAACGTTATAGCCACTCTAAAGTCTAAAGAAATCATTTCAGACTTAGGAGATATCCCTTGAGTCTCCAACAGTTCATCAAACTTTGTAAGATGAGCCAGATTTGACTGACAGTTTATTCATCATTATCATTGTCCGCCCATTGGCTGTCCACATTTAACTCGGTCCCCATTACAGATGCAGGCTATTATGAATGAAACACTTGCTTTGTCACATATGGGCAGTTCCTCGGGCAGACAGGTAATGTCTTACAATTGCAGAAAGACAATGTTGCTATCGTAGATTTTGATCGTTTTTTTCCTTTATGATAGGACGTAATCTGTCATTTTCCACATACCTGGCATACTTATCGAATGGGAGAAGGACTGGGTTGCAAAGTGTGGCCTGTTTGTACAAGCTGAGTTGACAAAGACTCCTAAGAACATGAACATGAAATGCATCTTCAGTCGAAAGCAGATACCTCAGATTTCCTTTGCTAGAAGCAAAAGAATGGGCACGTAATTTATCTAACGATGCATAATCTACTTTGCCGTGTAGATGGCAAAAAGGTTGCGATCCTCACTGGTCAACACGGATAAATTCTGCCCTGAATCACCGAGGACAAAACCCGAAAATACTGGCATTTTGCCACCATGCTTCATTGCAACTGTCTAAAAGGATTTCTCACTGAATTACAGCCTGACAAAACATAGCAACTAAGTAGGATGTCAGTAACTTGCAAAGAGTCCTGACGCACAACATCACTTGGTGACTTTACTAAGACAAGAATAGGGAGGAAAAGGCCATTATTTTCCACCCATAGCTGTTTAATGTTCATTAGTCTGGGGAAATGGTATAACGATAGAAGAATAACGTCTGTATCAGTTGCCTGAATAACCACAATGCGTTCATCTGGCGACATTCCTAGTATAAGATTGAAGTCGTCAGGGAAAGAAGCATTTGACCAGCATGGTGAGAGATATGACAGTAGATTTGCATTGATGCGTGGGTTGGACAAGGAACATACTCAGGTGAAGTGATGCCCATGTCCCGTTGTTGGCGTTCATTCCCCTTTAGACTCCTCGGGCCAAAGTCATACCTGTCACCAATGAAATGTACTTCCTGGCAGTTGATGGGTTTCATACCCAGGATTTTGTTCTTGTATCTCTCCTGGAGTTTCATAAACGAAGTAGCTCATAGAGTCTGAAAACGTTGGATAAAAGACATTGCATCAATAATATAAACTGCCTTAGATGCACCACCAACAGGCAATTCTTTCAATGGCACCCATGAATCAACAACCTTATCTTGCAGAGTTTCCAAAAAGTCTGATTTGGTTCCTTTCCGCATGATGAATTCACCCTTCAAACAAAGAAGGTGTGTACTGCAGCCATTCATAACTGAATGCATCAATCCTCCCCTCATCACTTAAGTCCTGTGTGAAGCAAATGGTCCTTGTAACAGAACCGTCCTCAGATATTAATTGTTTCACTTTGTCCTGTTTCTTCTTTCCCTTCTTCTGCTGTGTTGCAAATTTGGTTACTTTGGGCACATTGATTGTGTCAACATTAGAGGAACTGACATGTTTTATAGATGCTAACTCAAGTTGTTTTGCCTCCAACAGTTCTGCTGAGGCGAGCGTTTCTCCTGTAGAAATATTTATCAATTTGTCCACCCCACCACCATCTGAAAATGGGTCTCTCATTTTATCTATCACCATCAACTTGATTTTTATTACTTTGTCTATGTCGTCTTTGGTCATTTTGATCTGACTGTGGACAGTCCACGTGGACCATTTCTTTAACACTCTAATACGGAAGTCAAGAATGACAGGGTTTTGATGTCTTAGTCACGGGTAGCTTCATCCTGGGTAATTCCTATGAACAAGCTTGCCTTGCCCTCTTTATTGTATGTTTGCTCTAATGCTAAGTCTGTCCAAACTCTATTGAAATGTCTCTCTGCCACATGGACAGTGAAGTTCCCTGATGCAGACCGCGAGGGGTTGTTCATTTTATTCAAATATATTGGCAGGCAAGACATGTATTTACTGCGACCCGTGAAAACCGTGTATGGTAGCATATTTCAGGCCAAAGAGTTCAAAGAGACATATTTATTAAATAAAACAATCGTGACATAAATCTTAATTAGTAAATGACAGGTGAAAACCCCATCCTAAGATTTTGGGGGTTGTTTATGTCGACCGACATTTTTGCTACACACTGGCCGATTTATGCATCTGGATACTTTTATAAAGTGTCATTGTTTTGTTTTGGATATAGATTCGGGTTGTCTTCAAATGAACGTTATTTCACCTGACCGATGTCTCCCAAGTCTGAAATGATTTCTTTAGACTTTAGAGTGGATATAACATTACAAACCTATTCATACATTAATGTTTAGTTTAACGACACATCTTGTACTGACAACTAGATTTATCTTTTCAGTGAATGTGCTGTCTCTCAATAAGTTTATGAATAAAATATTAATGCCATGCTCTGTTTCTGTTATTGATGATGATGTTACTGTGTAGAAAATATGTGAGTGGGCGTGCATGATAAATGCCCAACAAACCATTTTTAAAAAGTTGACATTTCGCTACAATGCTCAGTTTTTTAAAATTATTTTGAAGCTTGAACACACTACATTATGATTCATAGAGTGTTCAAGCTTCAAAATAAATTTTAAAAACAGAGATTGTAGCTCTAAAAATGTCAGAACGCAAATAACCTAAACCCAGCAATAAACCAGTGTTGTGGGTAGCAGTGATTAATAATATTCAATTCCTATCTAAGATAATGCACAAAACAAATTACTGCTAAACAGCAAGTTTTTTAGAAATTGTTTATATCATTATGGAAAAAAAATCAAGGCAAATTTATAGTTTGACTATGTAGACAAATAGCCCCCTATATAAAATAATGAGCTTAATACACAAAATAAAACTAATTCAAATACCACCCCCATGTGAAATAAAGCATAAATAGGGCTGTAACAAGGTAAAGAGGTAACCAAACCAAATGCAGGTGAGAGTCTGGGGTCCATGATTTCAAATTTCCTACCATCTCAGGATCCAAATTCCTTGCATTGTAGCAGTCTGAGATGATAAAATATATTTTTTGGCAATAAGTTGTGGGGGTCCCCACTCATTACGGCCCTGATAAAAATGTTATGCCAAACAAGTCTAAATAATTTTGATTTTTTTTTTTTATTCTTATGCAAAATCTCAAAGCAAATTTATAGTTGGACTTGATAACATTATGAACACAAGAAAAAAAAATCCCTAAATAAAATATTATGGTACAAATAAAACATTTTTTTCCTATATAAAATTTATATTCCTATGCAATAAAACTTGCTGAAAATCTCAGTCAATGTGATTTTTGGCATTGAACTTCATTGACCAATGCCTAATAGTTCGGAGAGAGGATGATATTGCTCCAAAAGTTCTTGTCTGTTACAAATGATTTTACTCATCTCCCAGGACGTGTGGGAACCCTGAAAATACATGTTCAGTCAACTGGAAAAAACAGTTAAACCAAATCCAAGGCTATGACCACTGAGGACCAACATTGCCAACTTTTTTGAAATTGTTATATCCAAAATGGAGGCAAATAATATCCAATACAAAATATCTAGATGTTCCAGGATATCATCTAGAAATTATCTAAATAATTTTCCAGAACATTCTACTTATTCTCTCATTTTCCAGGATGAATGGGAACCCTGGTTATTACATATCATTTTAAAGCTGACATTCTACCAAAAAGAATGAAGGGTAATTTGTTACTATTGAGTCTTGCGATCAGGAGATATTGACAATAACATTTTCCCCTATACCTAACTTTTTCGATTTCAGCATGTCAGAATAAGTCAAAAAAATCATCGCTACTGAATTTTTGCAATCCAATCCAACTGGCCACTGTCACTTTCTGGTGTCCTACACCCACCCAGACATGATCTAGAAATTTTATGGCAGGGTGTCACATCAAAATTGCTTTTTTTCACATTTTTCGACCTTAGATCCTGACTACATGTATAAATCTTCCTATTAATACTTACATAACTATAAAGCACTCATAGAGTGCATACCCCTGCTAACACCATGATACTAAAAACTAAAACAATCACATTACAGATCCCAGACTATGTTGTAACAGAAGCTTGTAGTAATTATTCATCAGACACATATCATCAATAGTTTGAATAACAACTATAATGCAGTTTATCATATTTATTTACAGGTCTCATGAATTGTAATTCGACACAAAATAATAATTGCACATATCATAAGGATCCGATTTGTTTATGTATGTTACCGTAACACAGCAAATATGGCACATTGCAGCCAGAGTTTTGTTAGTGCTATACCATTAAAAACATACCACAAGAAAAAATAAAGTTTTTATAACCCTTTTTATCTGCCATAGCCAGAAATCACTCCAACAATGGACGATGTTAAAAAGACTTCTATATCTTGCATAATAGATGTAATTTGTTTTTTTTTTAAAATACACTGAGCTAAAATGTTTTAATTCATATATTTCTAGAAATTCTATGGCAGGGTGTCACATCAAAATTGCTTTTGTTCACATTTTTCGACCTTGGACCCCAGATTACATGTATTAATCTTCCTATTAATACTCACCCTCCAAATTTTTTTTTTTAAATCTTAAATTAAAAAATTACATGAATACTTTCAACAAGTTTAATCAATTATACAAAATATTTTAAAACTTTTTTTTTTCAATATTTATATGTTAATGCAAACACATGTAATGTTTCAGGTCCCCCACCACCCCCATCCAAACATTTCATGTGTTTGGATTAACATATAAATGAAATTCAATATCAAAAACACACAAGTCATTTGTGTATATTGGGTATCATCAAACCCCATAACGTAACAGTAGGGCATTTCTATAAAAGCTTTTTGTAAGCCAAAATGGCATAAAGTAAAGAAACAATTACCATTAATCTACAATATATTTCAAATAAAACTAAAATGTTTTTAAACAAAGTAGTACTTTAGTTTATATTGCAGTTTTAAATGTTTCAAATCCAGGGCATTAATTAACTCTCAGACTAATTTTAGAAAAATTTGTAATTGTTCATACACTTATCATTTTACAAACAATAAACACCCTTTGGTTTGATTTTATATTTATTGAGATGTCTTAAATAAAAGGCGGTGTCTTACATAAAAAATGTTTTCACTTTTCTTTTCATAAATAAATCCAGTAATGAAAGCTTTACTAAATTCAACTCTGTATAAACCACCAAAAATGGCAAGGGACACACAGATTCATACATTCACAGATCTGTTCCATTATGTTGTAGGAATACAATAAGAAAGAACCATTGGGTTGTTAAAGAATGACATTAAAAAAATGTCAAAAATGTCAAAATCCCTCAATACAGTATCAAACAAAGGACGATTCTAGATTTGAAGTTGTCTACCTTTGTTTTCGGGATGTTGATATTTCAGGATTTCAACATTGATGATTATGGCGATTATGGCATTCCGGATTGCTTTTTTTCTGGGATTATGATTGGCACCAAATTAAAAAAAAAAAAAAAAGATTTTTCTAATGTTCATCCTATCAAACTATTTCAAAACCTTCCCTATAAATTGACTTTCTATTAAAACCAACTGCAAGGCAATTCTACAAGTCTAACATCTGTATCTATTATTCTGAATAATCAAGAATTTACAATGCAAGTGTGGAGAATAATGAATTCTCATAATAAAAACAAGTTACAGTATTAGATAAGATCAAATTTTCATAAGAACATTTGGATTCAAAAAGCAGCAAGAAGTCACATAACAAACAAATAATTTAAATTTTTTATTTATCATGAACAGACAAGTCTTTACAGTAAAATGTTTATACCAGCAGAACTGCATTGATACAGCCATCATTCTCGGGATTATTTGTTACCTGTGCATATTTACCTGAAATAATAAAAATTACAAGATCATAACAAAATATTATTCTTAATCTCAACTACTACAGATTTGAAAATTAATCTTGTTTTATCCAAATAAGCCAAACAAAAGAAAATAGTCAAGTATTGTTTAAATTTAACAGAAACTAAATATGAATATAATTCATAATGCCTCTATAAATTTTCAATTAAAATTATTTTAATAACATCAGGGACATTTAAGGTGAAACCATACTGAAAAGCTTCCAGATGTCCTGACATGTGATTCATAAAATTTTCTTTCATGAATTAAGGTATTAAAATAAGTCTTTCTATCAAAAGTTAACATGCTGTAAATATTCAAAATTAACTACTTGAAATCGGCTGACGAGATATCTTGCAAGAAATTTCTTTATCCTGGAATGGCTGACAAGATATCATGCTGATATGACATCTGACAAGTCCTGCAAATACCTATGCTGCACGGAAAATAATGCAATTTAATGCGCCTGCCTTGGTAAAGAATTTGTTCCACATATTTTTTACAAGGTGGCAATATTTATGCCAACCACTGGTAAATGTGATTTAGACAGCACCTAATAAACAAGATACTAGCATTTAAAAATAGTAACCACCAAATAAACCAACTCTGTGCATATATTTCTGATGAAGTTTGCAAGTTCTTGGTCTTCTTACTCCGGCTGTGAATCAGATAATGATTCAAGACAATTAGTAGGTAGTGATGAAGGCATTGAAAGCAATGATTGTCCTGGAGGAGCTGACAAGATATTTTGCCAATATGACATCATACTTGATATTGATGGTACATAGGAATCTCAGGAAAAGTGACATAAAATATTCAAATAAATAAAATGAATAAATCCCAGTCACAAGTGGTTAACAACTGAAGACTTTACACAAATATAATAAATTATTCATACCATTGTAAAATACAATTACTTGAACTGCATCATAATGGCATCCAAATGCTTACAAATAATACAGAAAAACAGTTTTTGTACAACATAATCAAATTTCCTTAAAAAACAAGACATTTGTGCTGATTTTGTAAGAGTCATTTTTAATGCCAATGTTCAAAACTAACAATATCATGCTCTAGTTTAGCAAAAAATATAAAAGAAACGAGCAAAATGAATAAATATAAACTTACCCCAAATTACTTTTCCACCTTGTGTTACTAAACCGAGCTCACTGACATTTACCTAAAGCAAAAAGACAAATTATATAAAGTTGAAAAAAAATAATGTATAATATACAAACATTCTTTTTAATTGTTTTAATACAAGAACTACACTGTACAAAGAATATGAGATGTAATTGATGATAAAAAGATAATATTTATAATTTAGCTTCATGTAAATAGTTCGATTAGCTAATCAGTCCGCGCTGTTGTAAGGGGAAATAACTGTAATTGTTATTGGCAAAATAAAAACAATTCAAATGAACATTCATGTTCTATTCCTTAATTTTTTTCCCAGATATTAAAATTACATCACAAATTAACATTTCAATGCAAAGCTACACAAACAACTGTCAAACAAATTAATCACTGATGACAAATCCATTATCATTCACAAACTATTTATCCTGATCAATACATATAAAAAAATCAGTACCATAACTGACTACTTATTTAATATTAACTTTTCCTCTTCTATATGATGCACCATTAACATCAACTTAACCCCTAAAAGGAAAAAAGCGGTGTCTGTAAAAATTACTAAAAAGAGAGAAAGTTGTTTTAGTATTAAAATTATGATAATATTCTAACCATAACATTCTTCATACTGAGAACTGCCTGTGCAATTCTATCCAGCAACAAGCTCTAAAGTGAAGATTTACAATTCCATCTGCAATCAAGACTTCCTCAAGATTTTCTGAATAAATGTTTCAATCAAGTGAAAACAAATGTATAAAGTAAACAGCTTAACTGCAAATGGACCAATAGCAAGTGAAATCAGTCTTCCCATTTAGTAATAAACAATAAAAGTGAAGATGATAAAATTACCATCAGTGTGCAAGATGTACTAGAGCAAAATAGCTACTTAATCATTATATTATAAGCATGCATTGGTTACCAGTATTAAAATAGAATTATTTCACTAGACCAAGGGTCTCCAAAGTGGTCGATATCGACCACTGGGGGTTGATAAACGCCAGGAGGGGATCTATTGAACTAAAAAACTGACATTCATATAAGAAATAAAAATACTTTCTGATTTCTATATAATTAATTTTTAATTGTCTATTTTATATTCAGTTTGCTGAAATATACTTGTTGATTGTACCGGTTGATATATAATTATATACTAAGGAATTGGTACATTTTAGGATGTGGTATTGATATGTTTGACAGCCCTGTCAAAATGACTTAAATTTTGGTATATATAAAAGTAAAACAGAGGTGTGATGTAATAGTTATCAGTAAGAACAAAATTGGCTAACAATATGTCTGAGGTTGTAGTGTATTCATTGGGGAAAGGGCATGAATCCACCTCTTGCCAAAAGGTCTCATCATTAGCATGTCATAATAGATGACTGAAAAGAGTGCAGTCAAGTCAGGAATTCTTTTCAGCTACTGGTACCATGTGACAGTACCACTATAAGAAACAATGAAAAACAAGCACAAAAGATTCAAATACTTTTAACACAAAGTAAAAAGTCAAGTAAGAAAAAGAAAACTTCTATTTGTTTATTCACTTACTTCAATGATCGTTCCTTTTGTGATGACACCAAGTGATGTATAAAATGGGGAACTGGGGTTCTTTTTAACACCAATCATGGGCAAACTGAATGTGGCTCGCAATTCTGGATGCGTGACATGTGCTTTTTTGAAACGAAGAGCCTAAAAGGAAAACGAAAACAACAACAATTTACAAATGGATAGCACTAAAAGTTCAATGGCAAAACAACTTATTTGAAACAAAAATACAAATTTTCACTGATAATGCTTGTCTACTCACCATAGGTCGGATGAATCTTTCAAACTTTGGAGGCTTTCGGGTAAAGCCATCACCAACAAATGTAACTTTGGTAACCATTCGTTTCCAAGCTTTCTCTGAAAAAAGATTTACACAGGAAACATTAGACAAAGTTTGTTTAAACCATTAGAGGAAAAAAACTTGGCAATAACATTGGTAAAATTAGATAGCACTCAGAGATTGCACACCTCTGCCAATGCCATTGTCACTAAAAACTGAATAATCA
>VCCN01006870.1:3280425-3290478 GCA_006491835.1 Architeuthis dux | reverse complement strand
TTTCCTTTTTAGAAGTCATTCATAACTTGTAGGTAAAGAATTAGCTTGTTATTTGAATTAAACAGTGATCTCTCTATGTGCCTGTTTTTCTACAATTATTTACTAGGCTTTAATGTTGGCACAAGGCTACAAGTATGGAGCAACTGGCGAGGAACAAACTCATTACATAGTAGTAATGATCTGTGAGACCAACTTGCTAACAATTACCTCACGACAAGGTGCCAACATTTTTCCACAAAGGAAAAAGATGAAACATGCATGTAAGAGCATCATGTTCCAAATTCTAGACAAAAATTACAAAAAAGAAATTTCAAGTGTGTGAAGTAGAAATAATATGTTATGAGTCAATATAATTGTAATCCATTAGACTGTGATTAGTCCATTGGTATCAGTGGTGAGCAGCCTCGCCACTCTGAATCAGACACTAATTTTCTTTGGGGATTGAGAGTTGAAACTTGCATGCAAACTGGATTATATACTGCTTACAAAAAGTGTTGCACAGTTTATCTTTTAATTAAAGGCAAATACTTAATAGAATTTAAATTGTTTTAATTACCTCTGTATCTGAGTTAGCATCTTTACTGATACAATATTGATTTCTGTACTATAGATCACTACATGGACCAACACAGAAAATAATGGCTGTAAAAGTAAGTATCCATATCCAAGTGGTTATTTTTGTCTGAATTTCTGTGATTAAAGTTTGGTTGATGTTACTTTAAGCGTCATAAATTGGAGGTAATCCTTGGTCCTATGGATGTAAAATATGGTAGTTAAACACAGCATACAAAGGCTCCAAAAAGTATAACTATACAACATATTGATCAGTAAAACTGTAATTGGTAACCCTGCGAGAATGTCACACTGAAAACTTTATTTGACCCACAGGATGTGTTGTTTTCATTCCTATACCTGAAGTTCTCTAGGACACTTGAATGGGACAGGTGTAGGAATGGAAATAATATATCCCAGTGAATCAAAAGATTTTGTTCGACATTCCTGAAAGGTTACTGAAAGATACCTGAGGGTAAAACTGCCAAAACAGTATGAGAGCTACAACAAAGGTGAGGAAACTGGTTTGAAAAATCAATGCAGAGTGATTTTTATTCTAAAATTTTATGGATAACCCAGGCGTGTTGACATGGCAGAAAATCATTTATTTTTGAAATCATAAAAGACAAGTCTGAAATAACTGCCCTGACTCAAACTGTATTTAAAGCTAAAAAATAGTTAAATAACTATTTTACAAGGCTAGTCTACAATATACTTTGTTTGTGCGTAGGTGTCTTAAAATTCTTTTTTTTTTCACTATTGTAAATTAGTTAAATTATTTGTTGTCTCTGAAAATATTAAAATTATGATTTTTTTTATATTAAGTTGAATATTTGTTTCATATAGTTATTTCAGATTATTGTACAGTATAGGACAGTGATTCTCAGAGTCCCAGGTCACATTCCTCTCCTTGTGATCACCAGTTTCCTCAATTCTTCCCCCTTTTTGAATTGACATATTGTAATTTTTTTACCATTATACTTTACATTATACATTCTTCCCCTGATTGAAATTCCTCACCCATTCCTCCCCTAGGAGCCAAGTGTCTCCCATTTGAGAATCACTGGTATAGCAGAAACTAGAAAGGAATTTAACATTAGGATGTGTGTATATCAAACATGACTTTTGTCATTTATGTTTTCTTGTTGATCATACATACACTTGTAAATATAAGTTCATATTCATTTATACAGAATGAGAAAATTTACTTATCTCTCTGTTATAATCTTTTTCTTTGAATTTCTCAAAAGGTTGTGCAGCTGGATGTTAGCCACGAGGTACAATATGGAATCATTTCAGAATTGGAAATTTTATGCAAGGTACAGTTTATTTTTAACTATTTCTGCTAAGAAAGTAGATGGTGTTTTACCTTTGATAAATGTGAAATTAATAAATAACTAGGGCAGTGTCCGTTCCAAAGGTGCATGTTTGGAAGTGGCTAAACTTTATGGTGTGTGGCACCACTTAACATAATTGTCATGTAAAATAATTTTCCATCCATCATACAAAACTATACTTCGAAGTATTTCGGTTACTTCTCTTCTGTGTTGCCGATTTTAGATATTTGATATCTAAATTTAGATAATTCTGAAAAGCGGAATCAAGGGAGAGAATTTGAGAAACTATAAAGAAAGATCTATAATCTTTAATTTTTTTATTTATTTTTTATTAGATTTCTCGAGAACCTGATCCAAAAAACTTCCAACTCAACACTGCACTGCCTTGTCTGCTGACTTATATATCTGGCAAATGTCAACTTTATACAATGGCCTGTTGTCAATTAATTGCAATGCATACACAGACACAGAGATTTCTTCAATTGTAGTTAGATAAATCAATAGTAATAATTTGGTCCTGGTAGAAATCTAATCTCCATTGACTGTGTTCTTGCTAATGTTCTTATTTATTATTACATTTAATGTAAATTAAGGAGTTGTGGCTGCCCTAAAGGTTAATGGCACAAAGAACGGAATCAGAGAACCGAGTTCAAACTCCGGCTGGGACAGTTTGTGTTCACTTCACTGCACTGTAATCCGCTACATTAGTGATCACCAATTTATAGGAGACTTAATTAAACCTACTAATTTCTTACTATTAAAATCTTCAAATTTATGTTTCATTGGCCATGTTATCATCAAAACACATACAATCATTACCAATGTGTTTTTATTTATTTGTTTTCTGTCATGCTGAAGGAAACTGATATCTATAATTAGGCAGCCCGATGACTTACCAATAGGCCAAGACTTTTGTTTTTTACTTAAATGTGTGTCTTTGTACGCTATTTTTACTTACTGATGACACAGTGTTGAAATTTTAAGCATTAAGTATGTCAGTCAGATTGTATACATTGGGGAAAGGGGACAATACATCAAATCAGCTAATGGCCTAAACAGGCAGAATTTAAAAAACAAAAAATATAAAATGTTAACAGAACAAAATGAAAGTTCACCACTTTTTTATTAAATTGAACTAGTTTTTACCTTCATCCTAATTTTAGTTGCTTTTATACAACTCATTAATTCGGGCCACTGTTTCTATGGCAATGAATAACAGCTCAATCGGAAATAAAGAGTAGGCCTTCAGTGAGAATTGAACTCACACCTTCATTGCCAGAGGGAGACTAATTTACACCTACCTGCTTTTACCAATCGGCCACAAAGACTTCATTGATTAGCAGAAGCTGATCTACACTTATAAACTCATTACCTACAACCGATTCTCTGCGTGAAGTTAAAAACTAGTCAAATAATTAAAATGTGGTGTGTTAAAATACTTCATCCAATAATAATAAAGATTGATTTATAAAATGAAAGTAATTTGAGTAAAATAAAGTTGTTCAAACCAAGTGAGAATGATTACCAAAGATGAATAAGCTCATTTGTTTTTCAGTGTCATTCGCCATCTATTATCGGATTTTATGGTGCTTTCTTTGTCGAGAACCGTATCTCAATTTGTACTGAATTTATGGATGGTAAGTTGCAGAATTTATTTATGTAAAATCTTTATGTATGCAGTGTAGTCACACTCCTGAAGAATCCAAAATACCATATTTGCCACCCTTATAAGACACATGGTTTACAAGGGTATTTGGAAGACTACCACTCATTGCTGTCCATTTCGAGCTGGGATAGATGCCTTTTAGTCATAATACCAGCGCATTGGACGCTGTGTAAAATTTGCATAATTTTGTTTCTTACTTAAATGTGTGTCTTTGTATGGTAACTATAGTACTAGAGCTTTAAAAATGTTCATACAATGTTATTCAAAACCAAAATTTAAAATGGTGCGGTTAATTTAACTTTAAATTAAGTTTTTGTTCAGAATGAAGAAATGTCCTTTTTGCAAAATTTGTGTTTCAAAAATAAATTTTTTTAAAATAAGAAGCCAATTTATCTTTATTCAAAATTTGTCATTTTATAATTACCATAAGTTCTACCAACTCTCTATTTATTTTGTATGATTATTGAAAGATCACTACATGTTCTTTCCAGGCGGATCCTTAGATAAATATGGCCAAGTCCCCCAGTCTGTGCTGGGAAAGATCACATGCCAAGTAGTCCAAGGGTTGCAATATTTATGGAGTCTCAAAATTCTTCACAGAGGTAAGTTTTTTGTTTATTTTTGGATCTCTATTTTTTTCTTATAATTATATAGATTTCTAGACTTTGAAATTGTTTATCTGTGAATAGTTTGAATTCACAAAAAACTGACAGAGAGACATGAAAAGCATAAGGCTTCTCAAAATAGTCAACTTTCTATGCAACACTTTTTTTCTCTTTATACCAGCTGTAGTGTAATTTATAAATTACTCACACCTTGTCACAGCCCTTTACTAAACAAAGGTCATCTGATTTTGTTTCCTTGTGGAGTATAGGGCCAAGTTGAGGTTTCAGTAGCATGTAGGTTTTACAGGGTGGAGTTGCAAGACCTATGCCCAAGATATACTACCTTACAAGGTTAAAGGGCTCCAACTGCTCTGCTATTTACCCATAGCTGGGGGAGAAGTGAATTCATGCCTTTCTCAAGGGCATTAGTGTGAAGTGAACATAAGCAGTCTTGATTGAAACTGAAACTCTGTTCGCGGATTCCGTTTTCTGTTCCGGTAACCGCTATGCCACTCCACACCTCCAAACAAGGGTCATCTTGTTGGGGAAAAACTTTTAATCATGAGTCTTGAATGCACAACTACATACAGAATATCATTCAACAAAGTGCATACATGATTTTATCAGTTGTTGATTGTGCTTAACAACATTTTAATCTGATCTTTTCCCGGATTTGTGCATAGTTTTTATGGTGTAAGTCACTTGCAGTTTTATTTACTATATATTAATTAATAAATGAGAACATCAGTCATTATCCTACCATCTGCCTGAAAGAAAGCGGGAATCGAAAGAAGCTGATTTCTCAGCAAGAATTACCATATATGCTGGACTATAAGACAAATGGTTTACAAGGATATTTAGAGGACTACCACTCACTGCAACTCATCCAAGTCTCATAACTGTTAAGCTGTAGATTTAAGGTGCACATCAATAGCTGTGCAAAGAGCAGTTGGTAAAAACACTGACAGTTTGGTGTGAACAGTCACTGAATAGCACGTCAAATGCTGCACAAAGAGGAGTTGGGAAATCACCAACACAATTCTGTGTGAACAGTCACTGGATAGCTCAAATGCTCCAACGCCAGAACGAAAACTCGAACAGGACACCTCGTAGACAGTCACCGGTTCACCTAGATCAACACTCGTTAAGCTCCTCAGACTGACAACCGCGTCGTACAAGTCCCAAACGCAACTCTCTGTTCGACCGTCGCTTCTCCTTTTTATCTGCCAGAACAGCAGGGAAAAGACCCGTATGTAGCAAGAGTAAAGCGTTAGTATCCCGGATGTACTGTGACAGCTTTTGGTTTTAAAGAGCCATCACCAGCACATCCAGGTCCTTCACCGACACAAATGCAAGCAACGCACAGCCGTTCTGATCTCTGGACCGGCAAGTGTTCGCCACGCAAGCTTCTGTAGTTGACCCCCTAGTGATAATACTTACGCATTGGACACAGTGTAATATTTGTATAGCTTTTTTAAAAACTAAATGCCCATCTTATATACTGGCATAGACAGTAAATGCATGAAAATATTTGAGGGAAAAATACATCTTAAATGTTTCAACTATTAATATGCTTTTTTATTTTTATTTCATTTTTATTAAATGAAATATTAAAAATCATTATTTTTAAAAAGCAACTAATAAATTAAGATGAAGGTAAAAAGTAGTCATAAAATTAAAAATAATGATTTATTAATATATTTGTTTTCATTTTTTATTTTTCATTGCAGATGTGAAACCCTCTAATATTTTAGTCAACACAGAAGGTGAGGTGAAACTGTGTGACTTTGGGGTCAGCATTCAGGTGAGCTGATTTGTCACAAGTAGGAAATACTTATTTTGTTGTGATCATACCTTTTGCAGTTTTATAAATTTACTTTATATAATTTGATAATATTAAGTGGATTTATTTTCAATACATACTAATATTTTTAATCAGCACTTCAAGAGTGTATATTATTTGAATTCATTAGATGAAGCATTGTCAATTGTTATTATTAAGCTTTGACGAGTATTTCTTTCATCTTATTTCTGTTGCTTTTTATCACAACTCTCAGACCATCACTCTACGATCATTAGTAAACAGCGTGGATCAAAAATAAAGGATAAGCCTCCAATGAGATTCAAACTCGCATCTCTTTTCCTCAAGAAATCAGCAGCTTACCAATTAGGCAACAAAGATCAACCAGTTACAATAAAACCAGTAGTGATAAACAGCAACAGAAATAAGATGAAAGAAATACTACTAAATAATTAATAATGACTTCCATTCTACATCAGACTTAATATGCATGTAAGTGCATGTGTGTGTGTGCATTTCTTCACAAACTCACATCCATTTCCCTAAGAAATAAAATTCAAATTAATTTAATAAAAACATTAAAAATCATTACTTTTGAAAAAACCAAAATCGTTCTATAAAAAGCCAAGCTATAAATACATAAAATGAAAATTCTACCATAAAAATAGTCTTTATCATTCTTTCTTGACTTATGGTTTAAATCTTCCTACTGCTATATTCTTTCTGTTTTTTATAACAATTCTCGGTACTTCTTTGTTATCTGTATGCCACTCATTACGCCTTGTTCTTCCATTTTGCTGATCCCCACATCAGTTCCGCTTTTTGTATGTTAACTCCTGTTTCAGGGGGTTGATGAAATTATATTGATGGTTCACCGTGAAGTGATGGAAACCTGGTGCATTCAACTCCTTGGTGAAGTAACCCCTCCAACAATCTGAATAGATTGTGGATCCTTCAGCGACATACTACTTAATAGCATTAAGAAGCATTTCTGCAGTTCAATAGTAATGAATAGCAGCCTGAGGAGTTAAAATACAAAAAGCGTAACGGATGTGGGGATAAGCAAAATGAATGAACAAGGCACAATGAGTGGTGTACAAATGATGAAGAAGAACCCAATTCTCTTATACTGTTTTATCTTTCATAAGTTTATTGTTTGAATCTTACTGTCACCATGTTTTTCTACAGCAATCTGTTTTTTTATTAAAAAAAACATTGATTTAAGAAATTTAAATACTGCATAATGAACAAAGTTTGGTTGAAAATAGTTCAAACTTCTAAGAAAAATATGCAAGCACTTACATAATTTCATCTTTATATTGTTAGTATTATACTGCGAATAAAAACATTGTCCTTTATATAGCATTTCTGTTTATATAATTATAAAAATGCTTATTGACACAGCTATAAATATCTTGGCTTAAGACTAACAAAATCTAGCAAGACACAAATTTACCAATTTACTATTCTTACCCTGCTTGCAAACTCACAAATTTACTAATTTACTAATCAATAAATTGTATGAAATGTGTAGCATTTGTAAGCACTATGAAGTTTATCTGAATTTTCTGCTATATTTTCTAAAAAAAAGTTTTGAAAAAATTAAATTATAAATAAATTGCTGTTGGCTTATTTCTCGCTTGCCAGGATCAGGGACGATGGTCTGTCCAACTTCTTCAATCTCAAAGATGGTTATGAAGCCCAATACGTGTGGCACAGGCCTTTTCGCCCTTTGGACACGAGAAGTCCTGGGCTGGTAGATTTTTTTTTTCTTCCCTCCTGTCTGCACTGGTTATTTTCTTTTTTATGAAGATCAGCTTGTACAAACCCAGTCCACTCTTTAGGCTTGGTGCCGTTACTCAACTATCTTAGTTCATTGGGCTACTAAAGTGACTGCCAAGCTGTAGGTTTTTTGGTCAGAGTAGCCATCTCTTAGATGGACTGCCTTACAGGGCTGTAGAACACCATCTGACCTGCTATTTAACCAATAGCTGGGGACCAGGAAGTAGATTAATGTCTTTCTCAAGGGCATTAGTTCGAAGTGATCACAAACTAGCTCCGCCAAAATTTGAACTTGATTCCATTTTCCGTGCCCTTAGTAATTAGGCCAACTCTGCGACTCCACTATTAATAAATTATACTTACAGTATAGGTATGTACGCTGGCCTCTGTCAAAGTTGAACATTATGGGTGTAACAACTTTTTATAGTTATTACTGCCTGGGTGGTAGTTATGGGAGAGTGGTTTGCCCAAGTGCTCACTAACTCTCTTCTCCATCAACCATCATGGCATGCTAGAGCCAAAACATTTTTTTGTCAAGATATCTGGTAATGGGACATAGCACAAGGTTAAGTGGATTCATGACATTCCAAAGGGTTTAGTGTTAAGTTAACATGAACAGCCTCAACCAGAATTTAAACTTATTGAATTATCATATTGTTATAGTTCACATATTTTTCTTATTAATTTTATTAAAATTCTAAAACCCTTCTTTTCTTTTCTTTTTTACCAAAAAATTACAATATTTACTTGTGTACAATGCAAGAAATTTAAATAGTATACTCCAGTGTAAAAAAAATGATAACATATTATAATAGTTTACTGATTTTTAGCT
Source organism: Architeuthis dux (assembly GCA_006491835.1). Lineage (NCBI taxonomy): Eukaryota > Metazoa > Mollusca > Cephalopoda > Oegopsida > Architeuthidae > Architeuthis > Architeuthis dux. The sequence continues at coordinate 3,281,903 of VCCN01006870.1, read as the reverse complement.
ACAAAAAGTGAGGGTCAAATTATATTCAAGACCACATTGTACTCGAGTAAATATGGTAAGTACGAAACTATAAATAGCTTATTTACCGGCAAACAGTCAAATTCAGTCCCAATGATACAATCCATTTTTGATGGATGCCTCATTAAATTTTGCCTAATTTTTAAATATGTTCCAAGGAGAAAAATCAGTTTGAGTGAACAAACCAATTCTCTGAACATATTCAACCTAAGGCACTTCTTGGTGTTTTGGAAATAACAAATAACAACCATTAAGGTAGCCAAATGAATCAGTGAAAATCTGGATGAGAGAACTGATTTTGTAGTATTTAAAAAAATTATAAGTGGAATTTTAACACTTCAAAGGCAAAATGCTTTTGGTTAAAAACATTTTCAAAATATTTTCTTTTTAAAAGGAGAAACTCCAGAACACAAAGACCAACAATCTGCATAGACTGTCTTAGAAGGAAAATCTCAAGTTGAAATGTTGGAATTTTTAACAAAAAAAACCCAAAATCTAACATTTAAGGTGAACATTTCAGTGTTGTTAATTGCTTCTCCTCTTCTGGTTAAGCTAATTTTATTTCTGCTTTCTATCCTTTGTTTATTTCTGTTTGCCTTTGACTTTTCTCAGATGCACTAAGTGTTTTCTAGATTGGTCTACAAGAGGAAATAACCCAAACTTTATCTCTGAGATTTACCCAACACAGACTCCAGACTCGCTTGATTTCCAAATTAGAGGCTATTCTAATGTCTGTGTTGGGTAAATCTGGGAGATAAAGTTTGAGTTATTTCCCCATGTAGCCTAATCTGGCAACCCTGGATTCACTTACAAATCAGTGCATACACAGACAGACACATGGTGTTGACTTAAACAATATATAACAGCTAGATTACCTATAAAAAAGATTATTGGGGAAAAGATTTATTCTAAAAACCGAAATGGGGTTTTATTACAACCTCCAGTTCACTCATTCTGCCTCCTTAGTCTCTGCTGACAGTTTCTAAATCTATGATCTGAGGAATTTCAATAATTAGCATAGACAAATATACAAAAGTCAGTCATGTAAATAATTGAATACTGAGAAAAAAGAATATTTAAAATTATCTAATTTTTCTTTTTTCTCCTATTTTAGTACTTAAATTTTTTTTGCTAGGACTGCTTTATGTAGGAATACATATATGTAAAAGGGAACTAATATTAATGTATCTAGCTCCATATGAAATGGCGAAGTTAACGGTATAAACAATAACAAAGGATCGTATCAGTAAGGTAATAGCTGTAGTAGTAGTAGGGGGTCCGACTGCTATTGTTCACATAAACTAGGCACTGCTGATAGAGATAGAAAAAGTAATGTCCGCTGAAGAAAATTTGATGTTCCTTTCTTTCTCTGTTTGTGCCTGTAATAAAGCATGGAGAGGATGCACATGGCAATGGTGCATGCAAATAATAAATGCAAATATATTGTAATATAATAAAAG
>VCCN01006870.1:3238907-3255979 GCA_006491835.1 Architeuthis dux | reverse complement strand
TTTTTTTCAAAGTGGGGAGAAGCATATTTTCATAGAAGTGATACCACACAGTCTGTCATTCAGATCTCCAGCAAATGTCAACAAAATCCCAGAAGTGTAATAGAAACTTCAAACAGATCAATCAAAGAATCAACTAAATGTTGCTCCAAAGACTAATAAATTTGTGTCATTCTTAGCATAGAGTGTCCAAGTAGAGTAATGCTTTCAAATATTTTGTACGCAGCAGGAACAACTGTCTTTTTCCTTTCTTTTTCAAACCTGACAATTGAGGGAATGGCGGAATTATCAAGTTTCATCCATTCTTTGATATCGACACTCAGCAGTAAGTGCCAGGAAAAAAATGTAATCGTTTCACAATACAAATTCTTAATTCATTAGATTTGGTCTTTCATTTAGTTAAGAAAATTCTTTTTTTTAAAAAGTAAGATCTTATGCATATGTAAAATGTATATGCACATATACATTAATACAACATGTGTAGAGTCATTATTTCCTATATTTGTTTGTGTGTATTTATGTGTGCTTTAGCACTGGTTTCATGATCGGAGGCTGGTTAAAAGAATGTTGGCATCATCATGATCATCATCCATAATTTAGCTGAGGGGCTAAAAAGTTCAATGAAAGTCTCATAAAAATATGTCATTCATGAGATCACAGTCTTTTTACGAGTATATACAATTTCTTAGCATCCACAGCAGAGACTTTCTTTACTGTGTGCCTTCCACATGTTGTCCTTCCTCATCCTCTCTGGATCTGACAGCATTTGTAAGACGGGCAATATAATCTATACAGCTCTTTATCCCTCATTTTTTTTCCCAATCTGGTTATCCCAAAATAAAATTTCTAAAAATTATCTTTCAATTATCAGGATTATTATTTTTATATTTCTTTTGTAAGGAACTTGAAATGTTCCAGTATATTACCATTACTATTAAAAGAGTTTGATGACCATAAGTATTTTTGTAACATTTTCAGCCTACTAATTTTCATGTTTATCAAAATGAAATTAAAAGTTGACTCTTATTACCATGATTATTAGTATTATTAATAATATCAGTAATGTAATATTTTTTATAGTAGAGTAGAAATTATTTAAAAAATCTAATGCAATAATGATTAGCAGTTTACCATTATAATTTTAAGTTTCCATTGTAAAATTAATAACATATATACCCAAAGATGCTAACTTCCAACTGTTTTTTGACTGTATATATATATATTACTGATATGTTACCAAAAATATCCCGTATAACAAACACATAAAATTCATTTAATATTGTTGTTACCAAAAAGCAACAATGTTTCCCTATCTTCCTGGTTGTCACTAGTTGAGCCAGCATTTTTTTGTTTTTTTAGTTCAGATATCTAATTTATCCTCTTAGTTGTGTACTCAACAAAGTTTGGGGAGAAGATGTCTTTTTTATAACCCATGTAGATTTGCAAGTAAAGATAGAGCTGCCAAAGCAACAGCAGTGGTTAGAGAGTTGATATATATATATATCACTGGTGTCAAAATGCCAATTTGGTTCTCAGATCAATTTCAGTAAATGAATGCAGTTACATATCAATTATAGGAGGATCCCAATACTGTCTTTATCAGTCAGATGTCTTCCCAAGGAAAGAACCAATATAGCAAAAGTTATAGTTTTATGCAGACACTGTAATTGTGAGCATATGGTTGTGCTGGTTTCTTTTGCATTGTCTTTTTTTCTTTTGAGCCTCAAGTGGCCAGTCTATAAAGGAAGGATTGTTGATTGAATAAAAATAAATAAACATGTTCACAAACACTTGGAAGGATTCAATTTCTGGGTTTTGGATCCTGGGAAGATTGTGATGATCGTGGATCCTGAGAAGATATTGATCGTGGATCATGTGAAGATTGTGATGATCGTGGATCATGGGAAGATAGTGAGGATCGTGGATCATGTGACGATTGTGATGATCGTGGATCATGGGAAGATTGTGATGATCGTGGATCATGCGAAGATTGTGATGATCGTGACATACTGTCAGTTTTTCGCTCTTTGCTACTACGGTGTTCTTTGCGATCATCATTTCTTCGTTTTCTGTCTTGATATGACTGATGACTACAAAAGATCAGAGAAAAAAAAAAGAAACATTGTTAGTGTTTGAAATTGAATGAAAGGGCTAAAATGCCAACCATGTATGCATTAATTTTTGGTCCAAAAATATATATATTATATACACACATATACACACACATACATACAGTGAACACTCAGTAAAATGGACCCCCGTTAAACCGGATAAAATGAACAAAATCTGAGTTAAGAGAGTGACTGTCCATGTCAGCTACAAGCGAAATGTGCCAATGAAAATGTAACTTGAAATCTAATAATTTTATCGTAATTATCATGTGTTTTAATAAAACAAAGATTGTAGAAAATTATCAACAAAAGATTATTTGAAAATGTGTTTACACTTGCAAACCGGTGAACTAGTAGAATTTGCATTTTCACACACATTTTAAAATTTCACCAAAAATATACTAATAGGCCAATTTCAATACAATTTTCAGGATGTATTCCATTTTGAATGAGTTTTCTTATGAGAAGGGTATTTTGTAAGAAAATTCATAGCATAGTATTGTAACTGGACCACTTCAAAATTACTACTACAAATATTTCTCCACATTTAGTAAACAAACTTAACAGTTAGGGATTTTCAGAGGAGTCAGATCTTAATTAATTAACCTCGTTATATGTTAAATAATTTCATAAAATATATACATGTTTCATATAGTTATATGATGTATCATGTTCAGTGTATATACTTCCCAATACTGTATAGGTACATATACAGTATTAACTCCGGACAATCAGATAAACGAACACCCACCCCCATTAGTCCGTTTTAACGAGGGTTCACACACACACAAAAGAGGTCACAAACTATGCAGTTCAAGGTATTGATCAGTGTTAATTGAGGGAAAATTTCCAATTTTAACATTTTTATTATAAACAAATTACATAAATCTTTGTTTGAATTTCTGAGATGATGAATTATTTTTATACACTGATTTACTTGGATTAGTTTCCTCATCTTGGTTGTTTTAGTCACATGGTTTCAGCCATTGTACCCTTCAGCTTTCTTCAAATGTCTGTCGTAGACAGTAAACTTCTAGGAAGAAGGCCAGAGGGTACAACAACCAAACTGCTGTGACTATAACAACCAAGATGAGGACACTAGTCTGAAGAATGTACATTTGATATTGATATAAATCAATTAAACGGTGCAAAATAATAACATTTTTTTTTTTATCATGGTGGCCTCATCAGTTTTACTTTGCACTAAATCCCTTGAGAAAAACAAAAACTTCTACTAAATGCACACTCTTGTCTGCACTTACATAACAAGGAAAAATGTTCAAATTTTGAGAATAATCAACACCAAATCATGACTAACATTTTTTTGGCTAGCAAGTGGTAATGTTACATAATCATTAATCAATTATATTATCCTTTAAAATATCAAAAATTATTTTATTATTCCTACTGAAAAGGTTATCTAAATTTTTAAAATTCTATTTTTAATACTTTTATAAATTTGATTAACTTTCAATTTTATCATTTTAAAAGCTGAAATAAAGAATTTACAAAATCAATTCACTTTTCCTGCCTTTTGGCTAAAATCAAAACTGTAGTGTTTGTTTTGTTGAGTTCAATGAAATACATAGAACAATTTCCAAAATCTTAAAACATCTGATTGAAAAAGATATTAATCTTCCTCAAATAAATATTTTCTACAAGTGAGCTCATAACCAAAAAACAACAAAGTCATAAATTGAAAAAAGACACAATCTTCTATCTGGTCTCAATAGGCAGAACTACACACAAGTGTCATTTGTTGATTAATAGAAGACAAAAGATATCTAATACAAACAAAGCATACAGTGGGAATGTACAAGCAAAAGTAAACACTACACATTTTAACCGCTAGAAAAAGGTCTGTAGAAATTTCAGTATCTACTCTAATAGTTCATTCTGTTGATGGACAAGTGGGGGGAAACATGTCTGTCAACCCCATCAACCATATAAAGTAAAATACAGGAGAAAAATGTGGCCACATCTAGTTCAAGTTTTAAATACAACTCAAGGAATTCTTTGTTTTTTTTACATTAGTGCGACACTATGATGACCTCCAAGAGAAACCATTCAGGAAAAACCTAAACGTGTGCAGATATGCACCCTTCCTTTTAAGAATTGTTGGATCAAAGGAAGTCAACATAACTTCTTTTTTTTTATTGAGGAGACATTCCAAAAACCTCAAGTAACAGACAGCACCGAGTTCAGGGTTGTCAGATTGGGCTACAATGGGAAATAACTCAAGATTTATCTCAGAGACTCACCCAACACAGGCATTGGAATAGTGTCTAATTTGAAATCGAGCGAGTCTGGAGGCAGAAATTCAATACCAGCCTCTTAAGGCAGGCACGCTTGGGTTATTTCCCCTTCTAGTCCAATCTAAACAACCCTGCCTGAATTGACCAGCAGTAAAGTTGTTCTTTTTGATACGACACCCAACTTTTCGTTCCTTCAGATTTCATTGTATTCTTGTATTCAAAAACTAAACCATTGGGGTCAATACAATTCTTGGTATCATATAACCCTACCACTTGCCAGTACACTTCATAATTGGTGGGCATGGTATTGGTATATTAGAAACACTTGCAATAATCATGAAAGCAATCATTTTCAGAGTTATATAGCCCCCCCCCCCTTTTTTAAATGTTGGAATAGCAGACTGAAGAAAAGCTGAAGTTACCTTTTCTCACGATCGATTCCTCCGGAGTGATGGTGTTTAAAGTCAGATCGATGATGATACCGGAAATCCCCACTTCTATGAGAATCAAATCGATTATGAGAACTGTAACCAGAATTGCTACTAGAAAATGGTTGATGATCCCTGTCTCGCCGATCATGGTTGAATCTTCCAAAAGGAAACAAAAAGGTTTTTAATTAACAGTCACAAATGAAAAAGCAAGAAAGGATAATTTGAAGCTCAAATCAAGCCGTACCATTTCTTTTCTACATAGCTTTGATTCAGCTTCATAAAAGTGAAGAAATTCAAATTTGTATAAGTACAGACTAATACTCTCAAAAAAATAAAAGTTAGAGGTCCATAAATCTAATCAATGTAAGTATTCACCTTTATAAAGCTATTAGCTAAGGATTATCACAATCCATCAAATACTAAGTAAAAATACTAAGTCACAAGCTGAATGTACACAAAATATTATGGTCATGTGTAGAGAAAAATCAACAAAATGAAAATGATTAATTTAAGCATCATTACTCAACTCTTACTGGTAAGTAGTGGTTTTAAAGGGAAGAAATACTTGAATGTGAATTTTAACAGAAGAATTTCATACATGACAATTTTTATGTACTAAAAAATTTCTCAACCTATAGAAAAGATTTCAAAAAACTTTATCAATAAATTAGCAGAAAGATTTTAAATCGTGGAACAGTGTCGATTTATATTTTACTAATTGTTCAAGGAAAAGCATCTTTGTAAGAAGTTTGAACTTTAGATATATGGCATGACAAAGAAAGCCAATAAAATTGTTATTAGGATTGCATTTTACTGGGATATATTGACATTTAGTGGGGAAAATATGGACCAACTGAAAACTAGCTCTCACCTGTGGTGGTGATCTCCACCATGATAACCTCTATTATAGTTGTCAGAAGGTGGAGGAGGGGGATGTGGAGGTCTATTATAGGAATTAGAACCCACGTCATATCTATAATGAAAAATAGGTAGCAATTAATTTAAAATTAAATGGTGAAAGTTATTGACACACAAAGAAAAAAAAAAAAGAAAAAAAAAAAGCAGTGTTAAAATGAAGGCAAATGACTTGAACACACACCAAAAGCAAAGGGAGCATAAAAGTGATTGTAGAAAGCAGAACAGTCTAAAACAGAAGTCTTTAGAGAAGCCATCTCAGAATCAAAGATAGGCTTACCGATTTCTTTTTGGGTCTCCAGTCCTAGATAGAGGGCTATTATGCTGCCATCTATCTGAATGGGGACTCATAGTGGATTGAGGCAGGTCCGACCGACTTGAATCTCGACCTGTGTTTCCTAACACATTACGGAAAGATGTTGGGTGATTGGAATTAGAGTTGGAAGAGCTATGCCATGGGCCATTGCTGTGAGAAGATGTACTGAAAACAGGAATATGCACATAAGACCTTTCGTATCTCAAACACAGCTTTAATAGATTGAAATACAGAGGAAGCTGCTTATTATGACCACGGATAATATTATCAAACGGTTATTATTATCAAAATCAGTTGGTCCCAAACACTTTATTTCAAATGATCAGAGTAAGCGGCCTCCTCCATATCCTTCACTTAATGTTATCAGTCGGTTATTGTTATCCAAAAGACCCTGTTCCAAAGTAATCACAATACATGGCTTCCTCTGTATATGGGAATTAGGACAAGGCATATTATTCCTTTTGCACAGCAGCCAAATCTGTCTGCACAATATTTTACAGTAAGCTTGATTCTGCCAGATACTTTCTAGAAATAGACAGCATTACAGAAAATCTATGACACTGTTCAATGAGATACACCACTGCTTCAAATGCACCAGTATTTTACAAGGTACTATGGACGTACTTGATACAGGTTACATCTTTCCCTGTTAATTTGGGTTGCCTCTTTTGCTCCATCATTTACAGTAACAAATGTCATTTTGTTAATAAGGACTAAACCAAAAACTAATACTGAAATAATTTTCAAAATTACAAATAAAATTTATACATTGTAATTTTACAAAGTATAACAGACATTAAAATATTTTTGATAAACATGACTAAAAAAGGACATGCACAATAGAAATAACAGACAACAAAACAAGTTTTGAACAATTGCCAAAATTAGAATGATAATTAAGTATATATACTCAATCTCACCTGTCTCTACTTTTGTCACCCCAATGGTCAGAACCATAATGCCGTTTGCCAGGTGGATCTTTTCTCTGGCTTTCATTTTGACTTCGAGGGCGTTTTGCAATTTTGTAATGAGATAAATGCTGACTTTCTGAAAATTTGGGGTGCTGTAAATGAATTATGAACAGAATTTAAATTTTATAAAGTGTATATATGCAATATTATAATGTATATAATTCTTTGTGCCTTTCTTTTTATCATATATTGGAATGTTTTAAAGAGATTAAAATTCACTTCATCATACCATGATTTAAACTTAAACAAAAGTCTTATTTATTAAACAAATAAAGGACAATCTTGTTTGCTATTGTGCTATCTTTGATAGGCATAAATTATTGTTAACTGTGAAGTAGGAAGGTGAAGCACAAAGTAATATAATTTGATAGATTTATAGTATATCAATTTACAATATGTCCCAAAAATAATATATCGAACTGGTGTTATCTTCTGCTCCATGTAAATCTAATAGACATTTTCTTAATTACTACTTCTCTTTAAACAATGCAAAAGTAAATATTTGTTCTAATACAAATCATATAAATACTGTTATATCTAAAGACAGAGATAATCTTTTTATAAAATTATGAAGTAATGAATGAAAATACAAAAGAATTCAATCCATGTAAACCACAGGAAATGTCTAAGTTTCAAGAGGGAAACTGTCAAATAATTCCTGGCAGTTTCTATTTTACATACTTTTTCTTTTTGTTCTTGTTCTTCCTCTCTTTTCTTTGCAGCAGTCCGATAGAGTTTATAAAGCTTTTTTGCACTAAGGTCAGTGAACTCGGAAACAAAAATCCATAAATAACTGAAACAAAAAAATAAAGTTAAAATGTTGATAAGTATTAAGAGGAAATACACAAATTAGTTAACATTTAGTTTTTCAGTCAGTCTCATCATAATCTAGATTTAGATTTAGATTTAGATTTAGATTTAGATTTAGAAAACAAACGGGGGGGGGGGCACCAGTTTGTTTTCTAAATCTGGACTCTTAAAACCATTTTTGTTTTCAAATAGCTTGAATCTTACACTAAAATAAACTTTCAAAAAATGTTGTATATATATTTTTATGATAGGAAAAGACAGTGTGGAGACTCAGAAATAATTTGCAAAAATTATTTATTACCTAACATGTTTCAACTGAGAAATTCAGCCTTTTTCAAAGGTGTCTGGATAAAAACGCTGAGCCCTACTTCATCCGAGGGTCTGTGTTTGAATTCGTTGAGTCCTCAAATGTCCTGAATTTCTCAGTTGAAACATGTTAGGTAACACATTGTCTTTTCCTATCATCATTATGTTAGATAGCCCTTATCCTATTGTACACCATATATTTTTATATATAAAGCTACGTTTAGAGAGCACCCAATGAGCCAGTCTGTGTTATAATTATTACATAATAAACATGTGTCACAGTATCAATATAAATAGGCAGATTATACCAATATTTAGAATCTTTTTTCTTTTTGTCACCTCTCAATGTACTTTTTAAACATACACACGTAGACCTTTTTTTTTTAAAGATTGCAAATACTGATCAATAATAGCTAGAAAGTATGGAAATAGAATTATTTAAGAACAACCTAATTGCTTCAATATAGGAATATTTGAATATGCACTAAATATTACATACAACCAATCCTAATAGTCAACAAATTCAGACATACTTGTAACCTCTCTAGTCTAACCTCTCCCAAATGTACATGATAATTTTACCAATTCAGATAAAAACATATATATAGTTTCAACTATTTGTATTTGATATTTTTTCTTCAGTTTTTTTCCCTAGTAGTTTTATCAGCTTCAGTCAAAATATTCTCCTTGATAAATCAAAACTTCATTTTTAATCTAAAAATCACAAAAACGGAAATATAGGCATTAAAAATAAATTTTTTCAAAAAATAAATAAAAATTGGTTAATATAAATTTTGTAAGAGAAATAAAAGAATAAGAAAACCGGAACTTACTTGCGCCATTCCTTTATCTTGTCAGGATTATTGTACTCAGCAAGGCACTCATGGATACGATCACCAATCTTCAAGAGGCACTGACGGGTTTGATTCATTTGTTCTTTTTCAGACACGCTATCATCACCATTACTCAATTGCTTCAGAAATTTCTTTGCTGGTCGCATTTTCTCTTTACACTAAAAACAAAACAATTTAAGTTCACAAAATGATAAATTGATCAGGACAATACATTTTTATGATTATGGAATTTTATGTATAGTGTTTGTGTTTATACAAGGGACATTACTCTTGTTGACAGAGTATAAAATTAGTGTCTATCGCTTTAGTGTGTGTACCATGTCTAAACCAAGATGTCTGACCAATTGTGTGTTTCTAAAGTTGCTGTATTTTTTAAAGTTCAATAAAGTTTGGTATGGCCATAACCAAGTGTTTGGATTTATCATAAGTCATTATTTTAAATTTAGAACAAAGAGTAATTTTTTCTCTTTTATTTTCTAGATCAATAACTACTAAAACTAAAAACCTATTGGGTAGGGGAGGGGGGTTTTAAAAAAAAAGTTTTTTCTAGACATAACAAGGAATAAATGTTTAAATTTTCAGCCCTCTAGCTCCATTGGTGCAGCCTGTACCCGTGATACATACATAGCCAGTAAGCCAGGCAAACCAACCCGAAAACTGAAAGAAACCTATGTTGACAGTTTTGGTTATCGGTTTCTAATTAGCAGAATAAAAAATCTTTTAGGTTGCATGTATTCCAAACTTCAGAATATTCTCATTTAACAAATTTCTGAAGATTCTTATAAACTTATATTAATACCCGAGGATAATTGTCAAAGTGTAAATGTAAAATTAAGTCATACATTTTAAAGATATGCACAGTACTATTAAAAGAAATGTACACTAAAAGAGTTTTGGTTAGGGAATTAGTAAAACATGGTAAAACTATCCTTAAGAACTAATGAATAGGTAAAAATTTAGCAGTTTAGTTTTATTAAATAGTCAACGGCCAGCTTTCTAAAATGAAATGATTGTTTTATCTAATTAGGGTTTCTATTAACTCCTTCCTCCCTGAAAACGCACTCGGGATTAAAAAAAATGTCTTATCTCCCTGACCACGACTGGATGCGTGGTGAAAAAAAATGCTCCAGTCCCCTGATTACAAGTACAGGCGTGGTACATAGCATTTGTGAAATCGGCTCTGATTAGTCATATTAGTGGTCTCTAGGAGATCCCTTAGAATCTCAACCAATTAAAATGAAGCTTACGAATCCATATGGGGACACCTTTAATCTAATTTTGTCTTCTTTTATCTATAAATGGTAAACGAAAAGGACGGGAATTTTGAATCTATCGCTACACATGGTTTTCTAAAAATGGATTCTAGTGACTTTAGTGATTCGATTGGAGGGATTTTCGCATGAAACTGTACAAACTGTACAAACTGCTCAAAGAAATATTTTACAACAGGATAATTTTGATGAAGATTCGAGCGACTCCGAGGTAAAAAATTATGATCTTTTAAACAATGGAAGTAGCGATCACTCGCTTGCAGAATGTAATCTTGATGATTTTACGGACATTCCTGTACCAGCTACAAAATTACCTGATACCTCTATGCAGTTTATAGATAATAATTTATTAAATATTATTGAGAATAAACAAGTTTTTGGGGGTTTTTTTTAAATGATAACAATTGCTAAAAAAGATGAACTAAAAAAAACATTCCGTGGACCAATCGCTTGCAGAACGTAAATATTGAGCAGTTTACGGACATTCGTGGACCGCTAAGCTTATAGTTTATAGATAATAATTTATTAAATATTATTGAAAATAAACAAGATTTCTTTTCTTTTTTTTTTTTTTTAAATTACTAAAGAAAACATGTGCAAATTTAAATCATGACAATGCCAATCAATCGATATCTTTTTTAATTAACCTTTTGTTGGTTTTATTTCACCGGACTTAGAAATGATACATTGGGAATAATCACTGAAAATTACTAGTGTACATTTAATATTAAAAGTGATATAGCAATTTATTTACTGCCCATTATATTTTGGGAGGGTAGCAACAGGCGGTTAGATTAGTTTCAGGGAACAAGGCACATTGTTAGATGAAGGGAGTTAGGCGGGCAGGGAATTTATCAAATTTGTCTCTTAGGGCAGAAAGAGTTAACATTAAAAAGCCAAGAGCTGTCTGTTGAGTATAAAATGCTTCTCAAAATTTTTATTTTATCTCAAAAGTATGCATAATTAAATCTTTTCAGGTTTCTAATGGAAAAACAAAAGAATGACAGAGGGATTAAGATAGCCAACAGTTTTTTTTCTGCCATAATTATGAAAGTTAAAAGATAAAGATACATTTTCAGATGAATAAATAATAACATAGTCCAAACTTGCTTTGCTTGATGTCACTTATTTTATCAAAACTTATATTTAAAATTTGTCTGGCTGCTCCAGAGTCAAACTCTGCTTCTACTTCCTTGAGTAATTCTACTATAAATTTTGGAGGTATGTAAGACTTATCAGTTTAGTGCAGGTGGTAACACACCAGGCTAGCAATCACTAGGTCAGGAGTTCAAATCACGGTAGGGGAATGGGAATTTTACATATCGGTTTACTCCCCTATTTTTGGTGAGAATTGTTCTTATTCTTGTTACATAGGAAAGTAAAGTCAACTCTGACATTGTCCTGGAGTTTGACAAGAAACACACCTAACACATTCTATACCAAATTTTCTGGGGAATCCCTTCAAAAACAACTTCCCCCTCTTACATACATTTATTTACATGTATGTAACTATTGGATTTTGGCCTTGCTTATGGAATTATCCAAATGTGTATAAACCCAAATAGGAAATAGACACTCGAATGGAAGAATAAGAACGAAGCTTACTGAGGGAAAATAGACATATGAACAACTACTGACTGAACAGCATCCGTGACACGTAAATAACCAACATGTTTTTAATTTTAACGTAACTGTTAGAAATAAGTATTTTGAATTTAGTTTGTGTTAAAGAAATAAAATAAAGACCTGTAAAAGCCATGAAGGAATCGTTTATGTAATGAAGAATTATTAGGTATATTGTGAAAATGTCACTGTGTTTTACAGAACTCCAGCGTTTGAATACCGCTGTTTTATACTAACAAAATACACTCACTTTGCAAAGGACAATCTTCTAACATTCTATGTCATTTTGGATATAAAAAGAAATGTTATTACACTTCTAATATGAGTTCAGTCAAAAAATGTACATTGCTGAAACTTATTACCCACTTTTACTCCTCATCTTACTCAATTTACAGTGGTTTATTCACCCCCACTCCTTCACCAGTTAACTGCGGCAACTGGCATTTATATGGCAACAAAAGTAGTGAAATTTAGTTTATTGTAAAATAGGAATTTTACGATTAATTTATAGCTGGTATTAATATTGTTAAACTTGGTTGAGGGAGAATTGTTGGGGATGAATGTTCTGCAATCCTCAGGGATGAATTGTATATAGAGATGAATTGTATATAGAGATGCATTGTATATGGGGATGAATTGTTAGGGATGAATTGTATATGGCTATGAACTAGTGATGTACCGGAATATCAATCTGGTCAGATATCCTGCGCTGGATTCACAAAAGATTGGATATCCAAATCCGTCGGATTCCAAAGTAAAACCAGATTGATATTCCGGTACATCACTATTATGAATTGTTAGGGATGAATGTTCCATAACCCGTCTTAATATTCACATCTATGTATCCAAATACCTAAGTAAATCATATGAGAACTTTTAATAAAAGCCAGTTTATGGCTTTCAAACAAACTACCTCTTACTGACATTTACAAGAAAACAATTTTATCTATTTACATTATATGCAGCAAAAAAAACGTGTAGAAAGGAATAAAGGAGCAGATACAATGGGAAACCATTACATATTGTATAGTGACACCACAAAAAGTGACTGGGTTAGTTAAGCAAAAAGATTAAGTTCATTAGAACAATTAAAACACATTCCTTACACACATATTCCTCTATAATTCAATACAACAAATAGATATAAAAGATATACCTCTTTGAATACTTCAGGTGGGAGGCCAATATCCATTTCTTGAGATATAGCCACAGGTTCAGATGTTGCAGTGAAATGCATAGGGCCATCATTACGATTTTTCTGTAAGTAAAAAGCAAGTGATTATATAAAAGATGATTTTAATATCAGAAGAATTAATATGAGACATATAAAGCGAATACCTTTTTGTACTAGATACACATAAAATGTTGAACAATCCACATGTATAAAACGCAATGTGCATATTATATATATATTCATTTATTTGTGTATGTGTCTGTGACACTTGAATGAGTGCACAGATACTACACTCTGATCCCAGGCAAAAGTGCCGGGGAGTGACACTTTGATCCCAGGCAAAAGTGACGGAGAGTGACACTTTGATCCCAAGCAGAGTGCACAGATACTACGCTAGTATAACAATAATTCATAAACAATATTCCCAGATACAATTTCTTATAAGTCTATGAATAGAATATTTGTGAAGATATGTTTTTATACAGCTTTCTCAATTTTCATTAGACAAAATGTGATGTTTTTTCATAAAAATAACATTAGTTCCTTTATTTTTATTATTCCTTCTACAGTAAACACTATTCGTCAAACAAAAAATTAATAATTATACAAACAATAACAAACCTTTTCTTTCTTCTTCTTCTTTTCTTTTTTCTCTTTCTTTTCTTCTTTCTTTTCCTCCTCAGGCTTTTCATCTACCTTGTCTTCATCCTTATCCTTTCTCTTTTTCCTCGTACTCTTTCCACTTTTTCCACTCTTTACACTATCTGGGAAACTGTCATTTGTTTCTTCTTTGGCACTCATATCTCCAGCTTCGTTAATTTCAGAGATAATTTCAGCAGATTTAGGTTTTTTTCTTCTTTGCTTCTTTGGTTTAGCAGCCGTCTATGAAGAGAAAAACATTTGTGAGGTGTAGAAAAATATGGCTAAAGAAGACAATCTTACAGGATCAATGAAGAGAGCTGAATTTAAACTCTAAGAAATGAAACTAATAATTCTGTTAAAGTTGGTATTTGTACATTAATGTACTACTTCAGAATGAAAATACACGCAGCCGGTTGAAAGAATACATTTTTGGTAAATATAAGCCAAAAAGAAGGTTCATTGCTAACAACAGTAGATATTTAAAGCAGACATTGACCAGTCAATGGGTCTCCTATAAACACATCACTGAACCCAAATTATATCTAGAAGTTATTAATTACTAAGCTTAGTTTGGTCACAAGGCCACAATCATGGGGAACCCAATGAGGATCAAACTGACTACTCAGCAGTAATAATCAGCAAGCCCAGCTTGCTAACCATTACACCATGACAAGGTGCCTAAATTATATCTAGAAGTTATTTCATTTACAACTTTTTAATTATATTTCACCTTCAAATACCACCAAATTTTAGATGTCTGTATCAAGTTATTGCAAAGAATAAATGTTATCGTGTGCGATTAAATTCAAATAAAAATAACAGAATACATTATGGTGAAAGCAGTAACTTCAAGCAAAGGAAGTTACATTGTTCAAGCAACGTAACTTCCTTTGCTTGGAGATAATACAGTGTTAAAAATTTTAAACACTTTTCTACCTTTTGATTGGAGTTGAATTACTTTTTGCACTGGTTATTTAATAAGCTACTTACATTAATGAAAGCTGGGACAACTTCACACTGTTTCTTGAGGAGCTTCAAAAGGTAGTCTGTTCTTGTTTGAAGATGTTTACCTTGAGGCTTCAGATCTGAATCAGGAAGAATCTAAAAGAAAATTTTACATTCCGAAATTAAAAACAAATTTAAAATATGAATTTGGCCACACAAAATTATCAATAAATGAAGTATTTGACTAATGGAATTTGAAAAGTTGGCAGAAAATAAGGTCTATTGATTAAATTTTTTTAAAGAGAAATCAATGAAATTCAATAAAAATTAAGTAAAGCCAGCCAAGTCTAATAAGAATCCTATATAACTAACAAATTTATCATGTTTAAAAAAAATAAAAAATAAAAAAAATGGTGTCGGGGCTATGAATTAAAATAAACTCCAATAAAAAAAAATAAAAAAAAAAAAAAACTAGACATGAAATGGTTTACCTTGTCACGGAGATTTAAATCATGTTCCATTTTTATATCTTCCCAGCTACCAATACCATATTCATATACTCCAACCAATAAATTAATATCATCTTCTATTTCCCATGGACAGTCCCAATGAACCAGTTTCACTCTGCCAGTTATTTCGTACCTGTTTTTTTTTTTTAAAGAGAAAAGATTCCAATGAATACAAGTATTTAATTTAGTAATATTTTTATGGTATAGTTCAAGAATGCATACTGTGAAAATGATTATTTTCATGAATTCTGGAAGAAAATAATAAACTGAGAAAAGGTGTATTTAATGTGATGTTTAATAGTGGTTCTTTAAACATAAAGAAATGACAAGAATTTACCCAATTTAGTGCAGAACATATGTTTAAAAAGTCAAAAGAAAACAATTACATTATTTTGAGATTAAGATGAATGCAAAATAAATCTAATTTCTTTTAAGAAAATTCACTGTTTAAGTGAAGATCCGATGTATCTTACTTGTTCTAATGATTTTAAAAAGTTGTTAAACTAATTATAAATTTTCTCCAAACTAATGTCTGTATTTGTTTTGCAGTTACAAATGAAGTCTAAAACATGTTAATAATATTGCATCTCAGTAACAAGATGTGGTAATAGTGTAATAAAACAAGCCATGGCAACATTTATAATTACAAATGAATAAAATCATAAAATTATATGATTAATTGTAAATAAATTGATTACATTGGCCTGCAAGATAAGCTTGCTAACCATCATGCTATGGTAGATATCCTCACATACAGATGTATATACATAAACATACATTATAGAAGCACATTCCTCCAGAGTCTTATAATAAAGCAATTGTAATACAAATTCACTCACGTTTTCTTGCCATCTTTTTCTTTAAGGCAAGTAAATAAAGGTTCCAATTCTTGTTGTATTTTAAGAACTGCCTGAGCATTCACGGTCACAGATGAGAGTTTGAAGGAAGGGCCCCGATGTGTTCTTTTACCAGCTACCAATACAAAAATAAAAAAATAAAAATATTAAAAATTTTCCCACAAGTGACAAATAAATAACTGCAGTAATTTTAGGAAAGCTTTTCCTTTATGGTATTGATAAATTATTAAAACTGGTGAAATAATTACAAAGTCTTGTTACCAGTGTTGTCAATTTAGTTTTGTGCTAGATTCAGCGCATTTGTTTTGGCAGTGCAAAAAAAGTGCTAAATTAACGCATTTATGCTTAAATATTTGGGCCATCTTTTGACCATTTTTAGTGTCATTTTGGCGGTTTTTGGCTTTTTTATTTAGTGCCTTTTAGCAGTCAAACTAGAACGAGTTGGCAACACTGTTACTGTATCAAAATATGAAATGGAAATTTATCAATTCATCTTTACCTTCAAAACTTGGATCGTCATCAAGTTTTTCTTTATGCTCAGTCATTGCCTGTTCACATCGCTCTTTTAACAATTCAGCAACTCTCTTTAAGTCAGCTTCAGATTTTTCTTGAAGTTCGGCATCACGAGAGATGGCATCAAGTCTAGAAAAACAAAGGTGTTAATAAAGATAAATGAGATATGTAATAATTTAAGGAAAAGGTTAAATTTTTTTTTAAATTAGTCAATTTAATATATATACATTTTTTAATTTTGTGTAGATTAAAAGCAATAGTAGTAACATTTTTTCATATAAAATACCAAATATGTGAAAGAAAACTGAAAATTGTCTTTACCTATTAATAGCAGAAGGAAATTTCTTATAACTTTTAACAAATCTCCTCACTTCAGCATCTGTAAAACCCTTGATTGTATCCTTGTTAACTGTTCGAGGCCTGCCTCTTTTGCGAGGCCTGTCTTCATCTTCGTCATCTGAACTATCAGAATCCTCACCGTCTTTACTCTTTTTCTTGCCTTTCTTTTCATCATCAGAATCCATTTGAATCTAAAGAAAACATTAAGTGCATTATTATATATGTCTCTTTTT
>VCCN01006870.1:3217177-3238662 GCA_006491835.1 Architeuthis dux | reverse complement strand
AATCAATCGATAATAATACCTTTTTCAAGGTTTAATTTCACTAAACTTGGAAGTAATACATTGTTCACTGCAAATTTAGTAAGAGATATAGCAATTTATTTACTGCCCATTGTATTTTTTGTTCAGCAACAGGCTGTTAAATTAGTTTCAGGGAAGTAATCAACATGGCTGTTGCTAGGGAGGAAAGGGTTAAGAAAAACAAACATCATTAAAATTTTCTTGGCATACCCTTTAAATATATAAAATTATGACTTACTTGATGTATGGATTTTCGAATACGAGGTGGCAAGTTGAGTTCCATCAATTCTTTTTGCCTCTCGTCTTCTTCCACTTTGTGTCGGTCTTGCTCAGGAATTATAGCATCCCAGTCTCTTCCTGCGTAATCAAATACACAAATTAAAAAAATGTACAACTGTTTAATAGTTCTTATTAAATTTGAATAGTTTTTACCGTCATCCTAATTTTAGTTGGTTTTTTTTGGTTGAATTTCCTAGATGAAGTATTGTCATTATTATTAATTTTTGACTAGTCTATCTTTCATCACATTCTGTTGATTTTTTTTATCCAAAGTCTTAGGTAATTTTTACATTTATTCCACAACCATTAAGTAAGCAGCATGAATAAGAAATAAAGAATAAGCATCCAGTGGAATTTGAACTCTTATTCCTTATTCTTGGGAGCCTGTCTTACGATGACAGCATTTTACCGATTAGGCTACAAAAGCTTGACCAGCAACAGAATAAGACCATGAAATACAAATCAAAATTTAATAATGTATAACTGTTTGATTTTACTTTTTATAATTACCAAATGCACTAAATCACTAATACAGGGTGGGCAATAAGTTGCATAGGAGTTAAAACATTACATACTTTTTTTTCTAATTGTGTTTATTACATGCTTGAATTACAATATAAAATTAAAATTTATTTTTGGAATCAAGTATGAAAATTATTGTTATGATTTGCGTATCCGGCCACCTATGGCGGAAATGTAAGTGACCTCGATCACCTTGGGAGATGGGTGTATTGCATCATTGTTGTAAACAGGAAATGGCGATTGGTCATTGACACCATGAGACACCACGTATGCATTGGGGAGATCTATAAAGCAGATCCAAAAGAAATCATCCCGGCCTGGGAAGCGGACAGAAATCTCGACACTCAAAGAAGACAGACATCAGCGGAGCCGAAAGGCACGAAACCGCTGTCCCTGCTGGGGGACAGCCTGGCGGTTCTTCTTGTCTTCTCTCTTCACTATCCAGCCGACAAAGATGTATGTTATGTAATAAAAATATGTCCAGATATTTTTACAAGCAAGTCTTCGGGTTTCCTTTCTATCCAAGTCCAGGACTTATGTATAGTGGGGTACTATATAACATTATGTCCTTCAATTTAAAAGGTAATTAAATAAAATCAATAAATTTGTTTCTAACTACTATGTAACTTATGGCCTACCCTTTAGAAAACAATATCATTAAAGCAATCAAACATATAAAATATACTTCATTAATTCATACAGATTAAGAGAGACAAAACCATGAGCATTTGAAATTTATATCTTAATATCTTTCAAATAAATAATCTTCATTTCTAACAGTGTTCTTTATAAAGAATATTAAACAAATATTTAAACTATAATGTTATGTCTATTGAAATAGTACTTAGTTAAATCATGCTAGAAAATCAAATAAATTATATTATTCCTGTTCTGGGTATTTGACTACATAACTGATTTACCCCAAAACTCATCTTGAAAAAAATACAACTTTGTAACATAAATATCTATTCATCTTTAAATGTCATCATTATATTGAATGAAAAATGTGTAAATCAAATAATTAAAAAAATATAACCATGAAAATACAATATATCCTAATTCCCCATGTATAATCTGCTACCCTAGATAATCCACAACCCCTGATTAAGCATCAATTTCGAATGAAAAATGTTGGATGTTTACCATGAGTTGGAAAATGTGAATTTTAATCTAAGCCTCAGTAGTGATATTTGTTGTCCTCAAATATACACAAGTTATGAATGTGTGAGCATAGAAATTCTATTGTAACAATACAATGGAAACAACATACATCTGTTCTCGTGGGGGTTTGGGTAAATAGGGACATATGTATAGTAGTAATGTCAGCAACGTAGCTGACTATAAGCAATGAGTAGAGAAGTCAAGTATTTGTTTTGCTGTATGTTAGTGTGTTACATGTATGTGTAGTGAAATGCAGTGCACATTTCTCTCTTAACAGCAGTGACCACATGACAAGCTAACACAATTATTACGGAAAGGTGGTGGCAGTAGTTTTCACTATAATTCCCTACTAAACCCACTCCTCTCATAACTATGACAACTACAAAGATTGCGTAATTTCATACAGGCTCAGGGCTAGTGTGTTATTGTGTCAACTGCTTGCATATCTTCCTTTTCGTTTAAAAAAAATAAAAAATAAAAATTTTTAAAAAAAGGAAAGAAAAAAAAAAGCTCAAAATTTTTGGGGAAAAGTGCAGATTATATATGGAGAATTATGGTAGATATTTAGCAAATTTAAATAGAAAAATTAAATCGATGGTTTATGGGTTGTTAGGGTTGCGCACGAGATGAATCTTCAGTAAACCAAGCAATGAACACTTCTGACACTGCCTCATTATTTCATGTAAATCATACACACAAGAAAAGGGGAATTATATTCTAATTGCTTTCTAATAAAAAATGATGAAAATCTTCTGAGCAGAATTTGTAATTTCTGGCTTACCTCCAATTGGCTTTATTGGCTCGTCCTCTTCTAAATTATCAAAGCTAACCACCTGAAATATAACAATACAAATTCATTTAAAAATGTTCAAAAATATGTAAAAAATTAAAAATTAAAATGTTTCATTCTTGGATTACAAAAAAAATTGAGAATATTTCAAGCATTTTAAACCGTGTCATAGGTTATTTAAGATTAGTAGCAAGGGAAATAGAATCAGCAAACCGAGTTCAAACTCTGGCGGAGATAGTTTGCATTCACTTTTTACTAATGCTCATTGGAAAGGCATGAATCTATCTCTTTTCCCTCAACTATGGGTAAATAGCAGGGGCAGACTGAGCTCTTCAGTCTTGGTAACAGAGAGGGCAACAACGGACAGAGTAGGGAACATTTCCCAAAATGTACGATCAATGGATTGTAGCTGACTATAAGCAAAAATTATAACTTAAAATTTGATAGATTTTTATTCTTTAAAAATCAGAAATTTATAAGTTGATTTATTGATGAAGCCAATATAAACTTGAACATTTGATGATTTTTTCCAACTCACCTTGAACTGTGATAGAAGCTCATCACCAGCACCTGCTGCCTCAGTTTCCCGAGTCTCAGCACTTTGAAGGATATCATCAATATCCACCTGAGATAGAAAAATTAACATGCTAAATGCTTTCTTAAAAAATATTATCAAAAATAAAATTCCTTTAAAAAAATAAATATAATCAGAAAATTAATCTTAGTAATTGTAAAGGTTTTGAACAACAGAACATACATGATCCGATTTGTTTTAAAAGATATTAATCATAAACATTTTATAGACAATATGGATAAACATCTTTTTGAATCTCCAAGTACAATGTAGAAGACAATTCATTATGGAAGAGATGAGGGGGACTATCTTTTTTCATTGTCAAAATAGTTTGCTTTTCTTGCAAATCTTGATAGCTGTCAGATAAATATGTTAGTCTGCTATGGAATACAATAATTCCAAAAGATAAATTTTGTATCAATTACTTAAGAATATAATTTTCAAATTCATTAACATCTATGTGTCAAGCAACATCATACATTTTGTTTTGCATGGATTAGCATTAAGAATTAAGTTTTCTTGTAGGCCATTATAAACCTGTTGAGACATTAAACAAAGTCAACAGAAGTACAATATATTTAAACAGTTAGATGAATCACTTGGTCATTTTTAATGCTACTTTTGTAGTCACAAAACAGAACAAAGATGTTTCAGTGAATATATGTATATTTAAAAAAATGAAAACCAATAAACATACCTGAGGATCATCTTCATCTCCTTCATTCTCGTCACCACCAAAAAGTTCTTCAGCACCAAATTTGAGGATTGCAGCCAATTCCTCTTTGTTGAATGGAGTGTTGTTACTGAAAAAGTTATTAATTAACATGTTTGAGATTATAAAACTGGTAGCACGATAACAAAAAATGATCTATCTAAGTAAATCATGGGTAAAAATTAAGTTGGAGAGTCACTAGATTTTTTAAATTAAATACTAAAATAATTACAATCCTGAAACTCTTAATTCTCCTCAAACAATACTACAAGAATAAATGACAAAGCTAAATGATAGATTAACCATAGAACTTATTTTACTTACCTTGAGGGTACATTTCCTCTGTTCAATACAGTGCGCCCAGTGGTGTCCATACTTTGAATAACTAAATGATCCAACACCATCTTTTTCTTGGCTCTTTCTACAATATTTTCTTCAACACTACCTTTTGTTACTAATCGATAGACACTGACCTGTAGAAAAAAAGCAAAGATTCAAAGGTGAGTCTTGAACTTTGAATGATAAAAAGAAATACACATGATCAGTGTATGATTTGAAAATACAACCAAAGAAAAAACATTAGCCTTATATTGACTCTTAAATTCATAAACCGCAGTGGAACTCTTCAATGAATAGCATAAAAAATAGTGGGACTGTAAATTGAAAAGATTTATAAAAAAAAGTTTTTTTTAAATAAAATCACCAAATGGTGGGAGAAAAAAAAGGGGAGATATTTTAATCTGAAGTTATTTCCCTTGAAAATGACATTCTATTTTCTTTGTATGAATTTAAGAGTTAAGAACAGTTTTTGTTCATTGTTATTCTGACTTGAAATCATATAGAGAAGGGATTTTGCTTATGCTAAATTAGTTTGCATGCATAAGGCAAAATTAGCAATAAGATTTTTAAAATATATTACAAATTTAGCATTTATTAAATAATAAAATAAGCATTGTTCAATATATACCTGATTTTTCTGACCAATTCTGTGAGCTCGTGCTTGAGCTTGTAAATCATTCTGAGGGTTCCAGTCACTATCAAAAATGATGACAGTATCGGCTGTAGCTAAATTCACACCTAAGCCACCAGCTCGAGTAGACAACAGGAAGCAGAAATCCTGAAATTAATAGATTCATTTTTTGTGTTAAACAAAATTTATCAACTGCATATGTGAATTATCCTAAATTTATCATATATATTTTAAAGGGATGTAGTCACACTTTTCTAAAATAAACAATGGTAATAACTTACCTGCGAACCTTCAGCATTGAAATGGTCAAGGGCCTGTTTTCTGAGATCACCTCGTATTGAGCCATCAAGCCTCTAAAACATTTAAAATACAATGGTAAAATGTAATTTTTTCCTGTAACTAAAATTTGAAATCTGCTCAAAATACATATTTATTTCATAATGTATTCTATTAAAATAGTAATAAAATGATTGAAAATTTAAGTTCTAAATAGGCAATATTATTAAATATTAACATTTCACATAGACTTTGTTTTTCTTCTTAGTCTACTAACAAACATCATCAAATATTGTAACAAATCTACAAAATCTTATTTACCTATAATATAGCATTTACCAGATAAAAAATACTGCCTGTAAGAAGTTTAAAAAAAAGAAATAATGAAATTAATGATAAATTACCTGGAATGAAAAGTGCCTGAGCATAAGGTAATCTGCAAGAATATCCAACATTCTGACCATCTGTGAAAATATCAGAACTCTGTGACCATTCTCTTTCAGTTTTACCAACAATTTGTCCAACAGAAGTAATTTGCCACTGCCTCTAACCAATGATTGTAACTTATCCATATTTTGGTTGTCTTCTGATCGAGTGAGTAATGCATGGTTACAGCACTTCTTTAACTCCATAACAATGTTTACAAAGCTGCTCACACTACCTTTTACACCTTTGTTTAAAGCTTTGTAGTTTTTCGTCAGAATCCATCTAAAAGTGAAAAACATAAGAAATGTCATTTATAAGTATAAAATTATTCTAAGCAGTTAAAATTTTGAGATTTGAAAAAAATATTGAAAGAAAAGAAAATAGTAAAAAAATATACAAAATATAAAAGACTGTATTACTTGTAGTATTGTTTCTGTATCGAAGACATCTCAACTCTCAGGATTCGTTCCACCTAAAAGAAAGAAAAACATGTACCAAATTTTTAGTTTTTGTTCAGTAATTTCAAGTTAGTACATGATTACAAAGAGGAAGATTAATTATGAGGTTCATTTATTTTCCCCAAAATATTTGTTATTTTCATAACAGAGATTTTATAAATCAATCTTTATTATTATTGGATAAAGTATTGTAACACTTTTTATTAAATTTGACTAGTTTTTACCTTCATCCCATAAATTTGGTGAGGATTGTTCTTGTTACGGTAGAAAAACAAAATCAGCTCCAGACTTGGACTGGTGTTTGACAATAGATAGTTATAGATATATAATGAAAATTCTTATTACTTTCCTTATTTTAGAACCTACCAGAAACAGTGGCCCAAATTAATAAGTTGTATAAAAACAACTAAAATTAGGATGAAGGTAAAAACTAGTCAAATTTAATAAAAAGAGATTTTATAATTTGACATATATACAATCAGAACATTGAAGAAGTCTTTAAAAAGTTTCTATGCAAAAAGACAAAACTTATAAACAGCTAACATTCTTAAAATCAAAATTTAGCTTTACCTTAGCGGGAAGAGATTTTTCTACATCTTTTTTTACTCTTCTTAATAAATAGGGCTCCAATTCTCTGTGGAGCGATGAAAAGCCAGTTTTATCTTCTGTGGAATGTTTTTCTTCAAAGTCGGACCACTTGGCAAATCTGTTCAATAAATTTCAAAGGTGATATTAACAGATAATACCTTACAACAAAACTAGAAATTTACTAATAAATAAATGTTATATGTATTGCAATTCAATATTGTTTTTTACACTACAATTCATAAAGTACATAACAAAATTAATGAAATTGCAATTAAATACAAATAAGACCAATGATAGAATCATTAAACATTAATTTAGAATTCTTACTTTAAAGTAAAAAACTGAATGTAAATTATTCTCAGTATTTTATCGAAGTACAATATTTATAATCTTAAAGAAGCTTTAAAAAAATATCTACAACAGTTACTGAATACACAAATAAATAAATTCAACCTCCTTTTGTTATCTATTCCAGTTATATAACATGTGAAGTAGTCTGTAATAAAGAGACGAGAGAGAGAGAGTCTATAAAATACTATTACTTACTTGTCAGGCATAATGAAATGCAATAAAGACCACAGCTCCTTCAAAGAGTTTTGCAAAGGAGTACCTGTGATCAGAAGTCTGTGATTGGTGTCAAAATCTTTCAGAGATTTATAAAGTAAGGAATCATCATTCTTCAAACGGTGAGCTTCATCAACACCTAGGAATGCCCAACTGACATTACCAAGGAATGACTGAAACAAAATAGTGAAGAAGTTTTTAAAATCATTATTTAAATAGACTTATAAAATAGCAGAATTAAAAATAAGAACCATGCTTTTAGTAGTAGCTAATATATATGAATAGCAAAAAGAAAAAGAAAAAGAAAAAGAAAAAACAATGCTCTCTTCCATACAATTTCTACAACTATGTTAAGAAAGACTTACCTTATCTTTCAGTAAAATTTCATAGGTTGTGATAATGACATTGAATTTCAACCTTTTGTTTCCAGGATGACACCATTCATATTCACGGATCTATAGGAAATGAGTAATTGTTTATAATTTATAATCAAACAACATCAAAATAAAACCAAATACAAAACAAAAATTAAAACAGAAATAGATCTTAAAGGAAAGTTACAGAAACTAATAAGTTGAATTGTTTTAAATGATATACAAAGTAAAACTCAAGATTATTACAAATATCGCTTTGGGTAAGTAATGCAAGTTTTCTTCAACAGTGAGAGTTATGATTATATGCAATAATATCAAGAATTCAATCTTTATTAAATAAAAAAAATTATATAAAAATTATTATTTATAAAATATTAGCATACTGTTCATAAGCAAATTGAATTTCAAAAATATCATCAATAGGAAATACCTTATTTCGGCTGTTGATGTCACCAAGATAGATGACCACATTCATCTCTGGAGCCCAATTGACAAACTCCCGTTGCCAAGCAACAATGGTGGACAACGGTACAACTAACAAGAAGGGTCCATATAGTTGATAGGTGTTAAAAAGTGTTGACAAGAAACCAATAGTCTGAATAGTTTTACCCAGACCCATTTCATCAGCCAAGATGGAAGATTTCTCCCTAAAAAGGAAAAAGTTGAAAAATATTTAAAAGGAAAAAATAAATACTGTATATTTCAGTGGATACAGCAACTTTCAGATAAGACCCCAATTTCAGTCTGAATTCCATGGTTTTAGCTCACTGTTTTGGTATCTGCCCTATAGGATGACTCCATTTTAGAGTGTTTTTTGGATGCTTCAAGTGTTGTCTTATCAGCCGAAATATACAGTAATTAAAATTAAATATATTTGCAAAAACATTTTATAAGATCCAAAGTAAATATCTAATGTAAGCTTTGAAATAGAATAAAATAGCTATCAATCCAGCTATATATTTTTAAGATATGTTTAACAGAGCTTTATTTTTGCAAAAAATGTGTAAACTTCTAAATAATTCATTTAAATGAATAAATTTTACAAAAATTGGTTATAGACATTTTCTAACCAAAAATAGGGCTAAAACAAAAGAATTGCTCATATTTTACCCCCCAAATTTTTATTTGAGTAGCTAATTCAAAATAATTTAAGCAGATCCAAAAATTATATTTAACCATGTTTAACTATTATAAAACTGCTCATCTGGGTTTTTTTTCTTTTTTCATGAAGATCAAAAAATTATAATTGCTTTGTATCAGTCGGACATAGAAAAGAGAAACAGATTGTATGCTATATTCACTTATGATCAATGAAAAGTAGAACTAAGGAATGATAAATGTAAGCATAGTTTTAACTATCATAACTATTATAAAATATGACTCACCTGCACCAGGCATGTACCATCCAATTGATACCATCCATCTGGTAATCTCGTAAGACCAAATTTCCAACACCTCCCAGATGTTTGGATTGGTTTTTAGCTTGTTGAAACTTTGGACGGCATTTCAGAACCTTGAGAGAAAAAAAAGATTTTTTTTATTTATGATGTCCATACAAATGATTAAAGAACAAAAAAATATAAAATAAATTCTCCATCTTTTACATTTCTTATAACTAATTTTCTCAAATAATAAATCTCAGCTATAAGGAGGTGCAAGCGGCGTAACGGACAATGAAATCAGTGAGCCGAGTTCATATTATGACTGAGGCTGTTTACATTCACTTTTCACTAATTTCCATGGGGAATCCATTTCTTTTCCCAGCTAGGGGTAAATTAGCAGGGCAGACTGGGCTCTCTAGCCTTTGTAGGCAACCAGTCTAGGACAACTCTAAATTCAAAACCAGGAGCTGAACCTTAGTGCAGGAGCACAATCAGCTAAGGGAGGATTTCCAAAAGAAAGCCCTTGCCCACCTGCAGGCCAAGCATGGCGAGTACAGCATTACCCTTATTCTGATAATGATGATAGTTTGATGCTTTAAGAATTGAACTAATAGCCAAGAGAATAAGATTACTCCTGATACAAAGCTGGAGGGAGCTTAATACCAAACAACTAAGAGAAAGAAAACATCTTTCAAGCCAAGTCAAAAGGATTATCCTCTAATTCCACTTGATACCCATAATAATATATATATACTTGATAGATGTCATCATTAAGAAAAATATATGTAATCTTGATTTTAAATCAAGACATTTATAAGAGTGAAATTGCACAAAAAAGGCCTTACTTTGTTTTTGTTAAATACAGGCCTCCCCCAATATAACACGGTTTGTTATAAGGCGGGTGGATGGTGGGCCCAAATCTTTTTATCTATATTACCCACCCATCCAGAAAACCACAAATTAAAAAAGAATTTCATCAAAAGACTTATTTAATATGACTAAAATATAAAATTTCTTTAATTTGAAAAAAAACAAAAGGTAGACAACTATGAAACCCTAGCTATGTTCACATACTTTTGAAAAATTTTTGACACCCCTATCTTAAAAACGTAATTAAAATATTTTAAAATTGTTTTTTCTTGTTTTTGCTAGAAAGGAAAGGAAAGGGGAAAAAAAGAAGAAAAAAAACCAAACTAATTTTCTTTAATTACAATGTAGAATTGGACTGTTTAGAAAAGATCTTAAAGGGACTATTTTTTTACGTACGAAAGTATGATGCTACCACGCAATTTTGAACCTGATCGTAAAGAAAGCAGAAAAAAAATTTCATCGGTATAAACCAAAGAATAATTTTAAAAAATAGTTTGATGTTTAATTCCGCAATATTTTTTAAGTTTCATACATTTCTATCACTTGAATTAATGTGTATTTTAATGTTGATACAAAGTTTCATTTATAATGCATTTTTTTTAAATAAATAAATTTTTTCCTAGTCGTATTGTCTTGTACATTTTTTTTTAATTGTTCAAAATTATTGCGTACTGAATTTTGCTTTTAATTTCGCCACGGGATCGATCGTCCGTTTCAGTCATTTTAAAACGTCTTTCTCTCACTAGCTATCACTTTATTTATTTCTTCTTTCCTCCCTTCATTATTAAATGCAATAATATTGTTATCATAATTTACCTTGGATTGTTTTGTGGGGATCTTCTGAGATTTATTTCTTATATGATATTCATCAACAAACACCTTGAACTTGTCAGATATAAGTTCACCGTCCTCCCAAGTACAATCAGCATGTGCGAGTCCCTGCCATTTGCACAGATAATCTGGAAAACCATTGTCAACGTTGTTTGTTTTTTGATTTGTATGAGCTGAAAGTAGAAAAAGAAAAATATCAGATCTGTCAGTTAATCAGCTATCCACATAATATCAACCAATTATAATTGCAGTTAAAGAAAACAAAAATCTTTTAATATTAATAGATTTAGGCAAAGAAATAACAGAGCCAGTAAATTCAACTCATAGTATATCTGAGTAAAAGTAATACAAAATTTAATCAGAATATCATTCTTACCAATAATCCTCTCTATTTTTGAATACTGTTGATAAAGGTCCATGATCATTTCCTGTTGGCAGTTAAAATATTCAATGTCTTCTGGGCTAGCAGCATCTTTCCTGAATTTATAAAGTAAGAAGAATTAACAATTTAGTTATAAGCAAGTGTCACAATTAAAGCAGTTCATTAATACATAAATTATAAGCAGCATACTCTTATGATCCTTTAATGATGCATTATAACATAAGATTACATGATACCATGTAAAAAAAATATGGTTTATTCAAGTAATTTATCATTCTAGTTCTACTGTTGGTAATTCACTACAAGTTTGTCTCCATACTTACTGTAGGGGAAGTTGTCCTACATTATATTGATTGGATTACATGGTGTTAGCCAGGAATTTGATTTTGCCACAGTTTTTTTATAGGATTGGGAAGTTTTCTGAGGTCTGCATTTTTGTATTTGTATTTATTGTGTTTTTTTAAAAGCCAAATATGGGCAAAAAGACACTAAAAATTGTCAAAAACATGCTTAATTGGGAAATTGGAATTAGGTTTCTATTGGGAATTAGTCATTAAATAGCTAGTGAGAATGCTGGCTAACACCCTGATAATGTTTTCACAAAAATGCATTATTTCTCAGAATAACAAATTAGTAGTGCAGAGAAATGGATCTAAATCAATTTATTTTAACATCAGGACGATATAATTATCTAGTTAGATAACTAATAAATTATAAAAGGTAAACGATTATTAATTAGATGTTTAGTACAGGGATATATTATTGTGATTGGCACCAAAGTCAAAGATATTAAGATGTTTTCAGTTTAATTGCATTTTTTTTTTTACATTTTCTAAGTCACGATAACCGCAAAGAGATTATTTAATGCTTACCATTCCAAGATTTCCTCCTCTTTCCGTTTGTAATTTTCCAATTTTTTCAAACCATTAACTTTTTGTTCTCTAAGTGAATCTTCCACTTCCCATGTATTGTGGATGTGAGCCCAGCTTTTCCATTTAATCAAATATTGGAGTTCTGTCTCTTCTGTCTCGGGATTAAGATCTGCATTTGGATCGCCATCATGCTCTACATTGTACACTGTCGTTTTACCACCGGTAGCTGAACATGATAGGAAATTAAAAAAAGCATTAAATTGTGTTATGCTTGTACTTAGCATTTTTCTTTCAAAACCATTCATATATGGGGTTAAGATATCAGAAGAAGGCAAATATATCCGAGGATACACAAAATATCTTTTCATTAAAATAAAATAAAAATGATTACATGACCCGAGCAAATTTAAGAGGCTAATTAAACCAATTTTGTTGCAGAAATTAAGATATTTATTAATAAAATATTTATTGTTTTACTATTTAAATGATGTATTTATAAAAATGCCAAGACTATGACTTCCATGAGAAGTAATTCAACTAAAACTAAATCAAAATAAACGTAAAATCAGTAAGTATAAAATATCAAAAGGTAGTTATAAGCAACCTGGGACACAGACAGCAGAGTTAAAAAAATAATGATGGAAGCAATATCCAATTTCAAATATAACACAAAGACACAAAAAAATCAATTTAGAATATATTCCATCAGCTAAGAGTCAATGTTATCCTTTCTTCAATTTTTAACTCACAAAAACAAAAAAATTGAGAAATTATACTACTAAATTTGCAACTACAGAAACATTTGAAACAACATTTCAGTTATTCCTTAAGATATTAGTAACACAATCCTCTGTACCTGCTTCAAACAAAAAATTTCTCAAACTGTATGTATCAATGTACAAAGAACTGTCACAATGTGCTAAACTGAAATAGAATTCAAAGTCCTATAGTTAAGTTTTGAAACAGAAACATCTATCTACTTTAACTTTTAAATAAAAGATTTTGTTTTAAGAATGATAGTAAAATTATGTGCTAAATATATGCAATTTAAAATATGAATTCAAACTTAATAAAAAGAATATCCTACAATAAAGTAATGAAAATCAAGAAATTATCTTTTGATAGCAGCAAGCATTTTAATCTTAAGGTACATAGTAATTCTAAAGCAAACCCCCAAGTATGGTGGAAGGTATGCTAATGAGCTTTCAATAAGGAGTCAATTATGATTGAATGCTCCAGAATATGGCTCTGTGACAGATTTGGCTTGGTATAAGTTGATATTCAAGATTCATCTCTAAGAAAATACTACACATTCTAAAATAACTTCTTATTTCAGAGTGAACTTGTTAAGAAACAGAAATAAATAACATCTTGTCTGGCACATTATTATAATCAGTCCTTATCACCGGTACATATTTCTTTCTACTTAAATGTTTTCCGTAGCTCAAAATATACACACAAGGGGAAGATACTGGTACAAAATTAGCCAAGCAGAGAGGGGTATATAATAAACAAAACATTTAGCATGCATACAGCGGCTTGACAAAACAAAAAGATTTCATAACATGCAAAACTGTCTCTTAAGTAGTATATCAAAGCAGTATAAAATAGCAATTGAAAGCAATAAAAAAATTTTAAAATGATTTAAAATATCTATTATACTACAAGATTAAGGACCAAACCAACTTAAATACACACCAACCAAAGAAAATTTAAATACCAAAAGTAAAAAGCAGCAAAGTTTTATTTTTTATAAATAAAATCCTCAGGCCCCAGAGTTATAGAATTATACAATAGTTAATGTAACTCAGCAGAAGAGAGAGAATCCATTTTTAACTTCCAAAAGTTTTAACTATTCCATGTTTTTGTTTCTCCAATAAAGTGACCAGATACATTTTTGAATTTGACTCAGCCCTCAACTGCTAAAGAACAAGTCTCTTAAGAGAAACAATAAGAAAAAAATTCATAAAACTCTTTGACAAGTGGAAAAGCCTGGCATAAAGTAAAGTTAAATTTGAAATACTGAACTGCTTTAAGATATTCTAATATAGGTGTATATTAAAAAGCTATGTATCACTTTTTAGATGCGCTATGCTTCTCTAGCAGCGATAGTTGTCACTGACTGACAAGTCGATATATCGAACATAACTTTTTAATGACATAATAAAAGAATATTTGTTTGTTCTTTTAAATCAATTCTCAAAATCAAATTGTGACGTACACACATTTTTTAAACATATCTCATATCACTGTGTTTATTTTTTTTAACATTTAACTGAACTTGTGTTTAAATAGTGCATCTATGGTCCGAATTTCAGGCTTGTTATTTTTTTAAAAAGTGAACAACAAATAATTAAACCGTTGAGAAAAAATACAGCTGTACAAAATCTGTGTCTCATCATTAACAAATACTTTTAGATAAGAGTATTATACAAGATCCTTCAATTCATTGAATTTCATCCAAAAATACATATTCTAGTCACATTTCACACCAGAATTAACAATCCTTCAAATATCAGTGGACTTAAATCTATTGTTCTAAAATGAAAATATTGTTATCGATTCTTTCAACACACTATAGAAATCAGTTTAGCTAAACTTTTTAATCACAAAATATCTAAAAAGTACAAGGCTAGATTTGATTAAGTATGATGAAAAAAAATTAAAAAATCAATTTATGATAAAAACTTCCACATAGCATAAAAATATTTAAAGAACTCAAAAACTAAAGTAAATAATATTAGGGACTAAGATATTAAAGGAATAATTGAAAATTGATTAATCAAAATGTGTGTTTGACCAAAAATACAGATCCAAAAGAAATTGAAAAATTACGTAGGTCTACAAAAACACAATAAACACTAATATATTCTATTAAAATATGTTTATACTTTAGAGGAAGTAAGCAATACATTGTAAGAATAAGTTAGTGATTTAACCTCTAATCCACCACAGTACACCTGAGGCTAATAAATAGAGAATCATATCCATTTGTTAAATTCATCTCAATGTAAAAGTATATTTTTAGAAATTTCTGAACAAAAAACAAAAAGAATTAAAGTGGAAACACGTTTTCTTTAAAAAATATTTTTTTTAAATCATCATAGGTGAATAGGGTGGTAAGTTTTTAATAGAATCTTTATGCTTGATGATATAATTTAGGAGACTATGTTAAAAGTGTTACTGAAGATGCATCCATTTGTGAAGCTTTTCTAACTTTGGACATTTAATATAAAATATAATTCACAAAATTAGCTTCACGAAAAAGGTTATTTGTTTAAACAATCTTAACTATACTACAAAAATGCATTGCTATATAGATTATTATCATTTATTGGAGAAAAACGTTTATTCATATTATGATACTGTATTTCAACCAAATATATTTGTAAGTGAACTCAGTTGCTACAAATGTTTAAATAGAGGTTACTGTGTAAAGGTTTTCAGAGTGTTAACTATTATGAAAGTTACATATTTCTTTTTATTAAATCGAAGATTGTAACCAATTGCCAAATTAAACAGTTAACATGATGTCAAGTACAATGTGACAAAGATGTTTCTTTTCTAAGTCACTTAGTTGATACTAAGAATAAGGTATAGACAAAGAGCTCTTCATATAAATTGATTTGTTTTTGTTTTTTTTAAATTGAAATCAACAATTTGTTTTTTTAAAATTGAAATCAACAATTCTGACTTTCTAGAAAAATGAATATTTTTAGCAATTAAACTTAAAATATTAGTTGAAAATATTTCTGAAGAAACTAAAACAATGACTAATTTCATGTTCTGGTATGCACAAGACTCAGACATATTTTAAGAGCTGTATATCTTTCAACTTATTAAGCATTAATAAATCAATACATCTTTTCCAAATTCTTTAAAAATAAGTGCATCTTGCAAGGCACATGAAAATGGATACTAAGAACAAACACGATTTTATAATAAATATACAGTGAGAAATCTGCTAATCCCATCAATGAACAATTAAATCAATACATTTTTAAATAAATATCAATTAGCTGATAGTAGCTAATTCACTTATTTTTCAGAAGCATACTTTTTCTTATATAAAGCTCACAGATACGTATGACATACAAATAGACAAAAAGGCTATTTAAGTAGGTATATATAAAAAATAAAAATTATTTTTAAAAAAACTTTAAAAGCCACTGGACTGGAAAGGGTGAGAGAGAGAGAGAGATAAGTGCAAATTACCAGCAAGCCAAGCAATGGAGCCAAATAAAATGCTGTAAAAAAGGAATAATGGGGAGTAAGGGCGATAAAACGTACAGCAACCCAAGAAAATAGGCATCATTAGATAATACAAGCAATCAACAAACGAAAGCAGACAACTGTGAATCTGGTTAGGAAGTGAGGAGTGAGGAAGAAGGAACTGTCAAGGCAATAAATTTCAGAACAAGGTTGCTTATTCAAAGAAGTGTAGTCTTCCACTCCACATTTTTCTTTTTTTTTTTAGAACACAAAAACATAAAGCAGCAGCAAGTTTTAGAAATGGGCTGGAAGATTTTTTTTTTTTAAAAAACGCAATGATAATAAAAAGGATCACAAAACAGAAAACTTTGTTTTTTTTCTTTTTTTAAAAATTTTCCCAGTAGTAAAGAATCACAGAGCTTCCTTTAGCCAATAATTCAAGGATTGGGACCAGGTTATCAGGGCACAATTACATATATTTACTCCTATTTATACACAAGAATTTCCAATTACAAAATTTGAAACAAAAAAGATTCCCAAATTAACAAAGTAAATAATATACAGATTTCTGACAGAAATTTAAAATTTTGCCTTCTTAAAAGGGCCTTTTACTTATTTCAAGCCATTTCTTAAACTAACAAAGCAGGTGTGGCTTTATTAAAGTATAAAAAGTAAAGAATGAATGACAGATGTGTGTGTGTGTATGTATGTTTGTGGGTGCACATATATGTATCCAAAATCTCCCACCCTGGGTAGGGGTGGTAGTAGAGGGAAAGTTAACGGAAACTCTGATTATTCCACTGGGTTTTCAGGACTGAGTTACCTGGATTGGCCTCTACATTGGTCGTAGACTGCAGCTCAATCAGCGGTACACCACAACCAACTGCCAAGAGAATGAAGGAAGATGCAGGAATACTGCAGAGATTTGTTGACAGCCAGCGAGAAATAATGTAGATAAAGAGGTGCCATATGTATACATATTGCTTCAATGTTGTCAACATTTACTAGTTACCATTTTTTAAATTTTTAATCTCTAACTCGAAATATTAAAAAAAACAACATTTTTTTTTAATGTTAGCATGCTCACCTTTCTTAGTTAACAGATAATTAAATTCATAGCCAGGAAAATAAAATTCTTTTCTTTAAACTTCAAATCAATCACAATTTTTTTTCAATTCTTAAGATAATTATTTGAAAATATGAATGAAGCATAGACAAGATAAAAATAGGAAGGCAATCCTCTGAGAAAACTAAACAAATACTATAACATTACTAAAGATGAATTATGACAAAGAGATTTGCTATGAAAAGATGATATTTTTAATAAAAGAAATGTGTAATTAGATGAAATTCCCATCCCTACATCCACCAAATGAAATATGATAAGATACAAATTTTAGTTTAATAAAAGTGAGAAAAAAGAATTGTAGTAGACAGAATTAATGAGGTTCTAATTGAAAACTCAGCTATTTTTTAAGTCACTGCTTAAATTATTGTACCATGATATATATTGAAATAAATGTAATGAAGCAAGATGATGCTCATATCAGTTAACAAACAGCTAACAATTACAATTCTTGAAGTAGTGAATTCTCACAAAAATAATTTCAAATTATTCCTTTATTTAATTAAATCAAAACAAGGAGCACCAAGTTCAATCTATTATCTTATTTTGTTGATTTCCTTTACTAAAATCAATACCCCAAATCAAAATGCGATTTAATGGAAATATCTCAGAGTATAACACAATAAAAGGTTATTAAAATTATCAACTTTATTTTAGTAAAGTTGAAGTTTCAGGAACATTATTTTGAGGATTTTTCTTATTAGGTAAGAACATTCTTTTTATAAGTACAGATGATCTGATATAGATAAATACTACATTAACTGTTGCAAAAGTCCTTTCTCATCTCTTATATTAAAAATTACAAAATAATTCAAATTTATAATTCTTTAAGAAATAAAGCTTATTAAAAAATACTGTTTTTAAAAGTAGCAATGTAATGGCTTATAGAGAGAGAGAGAAAGAGAGAGAAAGGGCAATTGAGAAAGGCACAACATTGCTTGGATTATTGAATCAATCAGGAGGAGCTGAGACAATAAGCTGGAAAGTTGCTTTACAGAAAAGATAATCCTTATAATAAGTATGGTGACACATAGGTATCAAGAACAAATTAAAGAGAATGTTAAAATCTACGAGGTGACATTCACTGCTGAGAAGCTATACATAAATATTTATTTAATATTTGATTTGACATGGAAATGTTTTCTAATGAAAAAAAAAAAACAAAACAATCATCTACTGCAAAAATTTAAGATGAATTCCATAACAGCCAAATATATAATCTCTGATAAATCAGTTACATCAAGTAAGGTCAATGTTTTTCAAATGGTTCTTCAGACGATTGAACTCCTTGTTGTTTGTGTTGTAAACACAACTTTTCGCCGATCCATTCTTCCGGTGTAAACAGAAGTTATATTTTTAAAGGGGGTAACTTTTATAGCGCAGGGCCCCTTTGTCTTGTCGGTTTTAGGTCTTGAGAAGTGGAAGGAACATTGGGTTGAACCTTGCACTTCAGACCTAAACCCGACAAGACAAAGAGACACCCGGGCCCTGCGCTATAAGGGTTACCCACTTTTCAATCATTCAAAAAACCATTTGAATATTAATGACCCTTCTCAAAAATATAGAAAACGGTCAATGTTATTGATGCAATATTTTAAGTAAAACTATTGCTCAATATCAACAAGTATACCAACACAGTTCATTATTGTGCAAACTACTGACAATTCTTTTATCAAAGATTCAGTTCACTAAATAAAAACAATATAGCAGTTATCAGGAATTATTTTACAAAAAAAAAAAGAAAAGAAAAGAAAAGAAAAATATTGTACAGATTTCCCTTGATTAATGGGATAAATTGATCTTCAGATATTATTGCATATATAAAAACTGTTAATTAAATACAATAATCAATGGTAAAAATTACATGATTGATTATTAGTGACTCAAAATATTTTAAGTATAGCTACAATATAAAGATCATAATATTGTAAAGAAAATAAATGTGAAATAAATGTTTATTGAATACATTAAAGTAGTTTTAGCAATAATTACTTTCAGAGAAAAAATTATCACGGGTTAGTTGAACAGTTTTAGCTTTTTTTCTTTTCAGCATAGATTGTGATAACAAGCAATCTGATTCTCTAGACTGTGGCAAACAAACATCAACATGCTTCGATTGACATCTAGATCCATATCCATTATTTGCTGTTTAATTGACTCCAAATTACAAAACAATCTTACTTATGTCACATGTAATGTCTAAAGTAATTACTTTCCTTTTCACTCTTAATTGTTGCATTACTCTTATTCTTAGACATGGTTAGAAGGGCAAATATCTTTAAGTATGTAATCTGTTCAAATAAAACAATTGCTTTGTAATATAGTATATAAGACATGCATTCTCAATGCTGCCTGTAGTATAGTGGCGGTTCTACAGCGTGCAGAGAGAGTGGTGGGGGTGATTGCAGCAGAAGTGAAAGGGGGAGATATGAAAGAGGGATAGAGACCACCATGTTGATAACACGTGGAGATTGGTCTGGGGGGTGTAAAATGATTCAGTTGACAATAAAAGAAATAGAACGAAGAGATCAGTTTTTTTTATTTTGAAACTGTTAATCAAAATTGTTTACTGTGTACATAAATGGATGGTTGCAATTAATTAAGGGATACCTGTACAATAAAAGTATAACTTACATGTAAACTTAACAAGCCTCACCTTCCAAACAACCTTAATTTTTTAATATTTTTTTTTAATTAATTAAAGACAAAACTAATAGAAAATTATTTTAGCTATTGTAATGAAGTATATTATATTTAGATTTTATCTTTTAAAAAGAGTAAGTTTCTTACATATAACAGCTTGAAAACTTAAGAATTGATATATAATTCAAAATAATGTACAATAAATTCAAAACAGATTTTATTTCTTAGTTATAATGTGCCAGTATCTAAGTGATACATATTTATATAAGTATATGAAATACTGATCATATTAAGGCAACAATATGCAAAGGTAGACACTAATGCCACAAGCATCTGATTTTATAAATTAATCAATATAGATACTAGAGTGAGATATTGTGTGTTGAAAATTATTGTATGTCTAAATGGCCAAATCTATTATCACACCCAAGCCAAATATATTAGCAAAATAGCTTGTAAAAGAACAATTATTCCTCTCCTAAACTTTACTAGACTAAATAACTGCTAGATAGATAGATAGAAATCAGATAATGTTTAATTTAATTTGTTTTTTAAAAAGTGATATTTGTGACTTTTAGAGGTTTTTTTCTTTCTACAATCTTGGAAAAATGCTTTGTACATTTTAAGGTGAATTTACATTATAAATAGAACACACAGACACCAAGAAAAAATATTTGGGGGGCGATTTTCAAAAACTGATTTGCTAAAAACCTTACCCGGAGGTGACCTCCGGGTAAGGTTTTTAGCAAATCAGTTTTGGTACACCTAGAAGATTTCATGGGGTTATGTTGTTTGGTTTTTACAGTAGGCTGTCACAGACAGACAGACTTTTGATGAATTATAAGATTTACTCAAGCATCCATCTCACTTAAATCAATTGATAGAGAACTGTATTAAAATTATGCAGCCCTATGAACAAACAATAATCCTAAAAATAAAAATTTACACAACAGATGCTGAGATACAAGTAAAATAACTTGTATCCAGTTCTATTAGGATTAAAGCAAGTTCCATTATAATGTTCCTTAACAGAATGACACAATACGCTTATCAACAACTAAACGGTATACATACTATCTCTTTTACTTAATTTTGTAACCATTTAAAAACAAAAACTGACTCAAAGCCATTATATATAAAGAAGGGATATATTTAGCCAGCCGTTACGCTATACTATTACAGTACTATGAACAATTCTACACAAAGGTAATCTTCATGATGCAATATTAATACAATGATTTATTAGTAGGTAAACTATTTTATCATTAAAAATAAGTATTTCAGTCAATTTAAAAACATGCTGCTTATTAGTAAATTATTGTTAATAAGCAATAATTTACTAACTTTAAAATTTCTAAAATTAGAAATATAGTAAGCACAGACAATTGTAGAACAGTCATAATTCTCTTAACTCATTTACTCAAACAACTTGTCTTTAAGAAGTATATATTCTAG
>VCCN01006870.1:3204961-3215837 GCA_006491835.1 Architeuthis dux | reverse complement strand
TATATATATATATATTTTATGTGTGTGTGTGTGGGAGTGGGGTACATTAACAAAAATATTAGAAGTTAATGAGTTCTAGTCAGAAACTTTCATGATGACAGCAACCGATTTTCCAAGGACAATATTTTAGAAATATTTCAGTAGTTTATTATTTTAAATTAACACCAAGTTTTTATAAGCACAGAATAATTTAATATATGATTTAAATAAATAAAACTGATAAATCACAAAAGTGTAGTTTCTAGAAAAACATAACCATTAGATAGTAAAAGTTAATGAGCTTACACTGACAAAAAGGATTAGATATATATGACACCTAAGAAAATAACATCAAAGAATGAAAAAATGACCAATGAAGTAAATCATTTAACCTGATGTAGGTATAACAGAAATAATGATATGAAGACAAGTCTAAAATATAACAGGACTGAAAATTAAATGAAAAGATTGATGACTATAGCCAAAGAATGATGATAAATAGAGAACTTTTTTGACAAAAAACATGGAATGCTTAAATAGATTTATACAGTATAAAAACTAACCCATTTAGGTCATGGAAAAAGAACTATTTCCATAGCTAGTTGTTGCTGGGTACATGATTTATAAAAGTATATTTTAGAACAAATAATTCAATATTTTATAAAATGTTAACATAATATTTATTACACAATAACAAAATTAATAATAAATGTTTGTCATTCAGAAAACATTTTAATTAATGGCATACAGTCTAATAAGATT
Organism: Architeuthis dux; assembly: GCA_006491835.1. Lineage (NCBI taxonomy): Eukaryota > Metazoa > Mollusca > Cephalopoda > Oegopsida > Architeuthidae > Architeuthis > Architeuthis dux. Next base: position 3,215,096 of record VCCN01006870.1, on the reverse strand, counting down.
AATTGAGCAACACTTGATTTGTGACAATCTAATGATCTCTTTTGTTCAAAGGAAATTCACAATCTATTTAAATACTATAACAGATTTGTAAACACATCATTTAAAGTAGTTATATAAAGACTTAACTAACAATATTAAGAAATTAAACACTTGCATTTAAATACTACACTTAAATAGGATACTGTTTTATTTTATCATTGTTTCTTTATCTTCATGGATCACACAGGCTATTAGAATTAGATATACATTTTTTAAAGGTTGGCACTTTTTAAACGATAATGAATGAAATTATGCAGTTTAGGTCATCTATAAGTGGAGAAAAAAAAAAAGATCTATATAAATGACTCATCGCATGTTCTTATACAATACTGAGATTTCGTTGATGAACATTTTTTAATTTTCACAACCAGATACCATGGATTTGTTTTGATACTGACAAGTATAATTTCATGTTATTTTCTTTATTTAGTTTGATGATAGTAGGATTATATATTATCATATGACTGAAAATCCAGGTGATGTAGATGGCTACACTAACAAAGAATATTATAACAATAGTGTAAGTCTAAAATAGAGTCAAGAGCTATTTTATTCTTGATTGATAAGAGAATGAGTTACTTACCCCCTTTCCTCCCTTGTCGATGCATAATCACCTTCTCTATTGTTTCACGGTTCTCATCTTCCTCATCAGCAGCAGTGGTGGGAGCTGTTATTTCCAGTAAATCATCCGAGTCAGTTTGATTCTCAGAATCTTCTTCTTTATAGCTGAGATAAATAATAAATGAATTTAGATATTTAATCAAAGTGTTTTGAAAGTGCCGGACTATGCATAGTAAGTTTTGTCATTAAAGAACATGAAAAAAAAAAAAAGTTAACAGGTTTTTAAGGAATGAGTAACACATTTTTACAACCAAAGAAAATATTGAAACACAACTCACCTCACTTTCTGGCTGGTATTTCTTAAATGTCTCTGTTCAGCTTCATCATCACTATCAGAGTCAGAAGAATAACTTTTCTTTTTCCGAGATCTCTTAGCAGCAGTTCTACGAGACCCTGCTGATCGACTGCTTCGACTGGATTTCCTATAAGCACAATTAAGTAGCATTTTAATTAAACATTCTTTTTTATTCAACTAAAAATAGCTGGAACTAGTTAAATTTTGGATAAAATTTACTTTTTCTCCCAGTTACTACTACTAAAGAAGAGGGTCTTTCAGTGGCGGGTGCAAAGTCTACAATATATTTTAAAAAGGATCCCGGAATAAAAGTCACAACATAGTGTTACTCTGAGCTACCTAAAAAAACGTAATAGGAAGAAAAGCCACAACTTTGATTTTCTAGGTAGGAAAAAAGATTTGTTTAATAAAATAAGTAATATTTTAATTCAATTTATACTAATTAAGTGCTATAGTGTGACTTTATTTTATGTAAGGTGGTATTTAATTCTTCATGTTATTGTCATTGAGTGGGTAATGAGTTCCCCCCATTTTGTGGATCACCACATCTGTCCCACTTTTTGTGTGTTAACCACTGTTTCGAGGTTGACAAAATTATACTGATGGTTCACAATGAAGTGATGAAAACTTGCTGCATTCAATTCATCAGAGGTTAGAAAACTCTCGGTCTTTTGGCTAAGATCAAAGTGTAGTATCTGTTCTTTGAAACCGCCATGGCCTCGAAGTTCGGAGAAACACGGCCCATATGGGGTCCTGTGGCATAGAGTTCTCCACCCTCAAGTCACGGGGACATGGGATACCCCACACTGAATTCGGCACTAAATGACCCACCAAGGGTCGATGTGCCATTAAACAAAACAATCAATCCCAGTCGTGTAACCCTGCCAACAATCTGAATATATAGTGGATCCTTCAGCGACGTACTCCTTAATAACATTAAGAAGTGTTTCTGCAGTTCAATAGTAATGAATAGCAGTCTGAGGAGTTAGCATATAAAAAGCTGAATGGATGTGGGGATCAGTGAAATGGACAAACAAGGTGCTATGAGTCATGTACAAATAACGAAGAAGCAGCATATAAGTAAAAAGCTAGGTACCATTCTAAAATTAAATAAACAAAAAAAAGTATTAAACATTTATGGACTATAATGTTGACCATCTTGAGTATAATAACAAAAAAGAGCTAAAAATTTAAAAAGAAAAAAAAAAAGCTGAATTTCTGTCCACTTTCAGAAAATATTAAATAAATACAGGTCTGGTTAGTCACTCAATAGAATGTCACGTGACCAACATCTGGCAGGATGCTGTGTTAGGGATGATCAATGAATAAGTTACTTCTCTCATCTTTTGTTGGACAGTGATCAGTAAAAAAAAGTCTGAATTTTCAAAGAACAAGCGTGAAAGCTGCTGGACACAAACTAAGTGACCAATTTAGCATAAACTTACATTGTAAAATAAACCCACCACTAAAACGGGAGGCGGGTTAAAAAATATCTAAATATAATAAGGAGTAAATGTTCAAATTTTCAACCCTCTAGCCCCATTGGTGCGGCCTGTACATGTGACACATAAATAGATATACAGCCAGGCAGAACCACTTAAAAACTGAAGAAACCCATGTTGACTGGTGGAGAGTTTTGATTGGCAGTTTACGGTTTCCAATACACAATTAAGAAATAGAAGTATGCATTTCTGACAAAAATATTAACCTTTCAAAAAGAAAAGATTTTGTCACTAAGCAAGCTTTAATTTAGGATAGAAAGATACATATTTTAAAATATCTAAAAGAACAAAATTATTTTAGAAATTTTCACGGCAAACTTACGAAGCTTGAGGTCGCCGGGCAGGGGGCTTAAAGTCATCACTATAGCTGCTATCACCATCATCGTCGTCATCATCATCATCGTCGTCGTCATCGTCCTTATTATTATCCTCATCACTAGCACACCAGTCTTTTGACCTGGAAAAGAAAAGTACAAGAATATTGAAATATAACTCAAGCATAGACAACGGTTTCATTTGTATACACACAAAATATAATATTTCTAGTTTTAAAGGATAATTTCTTTTTACAATTTTAAACAAACTATTTCAAAAGATGGTACTTTTTAAGTCTAGAGTTTGCAGGTGTATCAAAAAAACTACCAAAAGCCAGACTTGAAAGTATTCTAATAGTCAAAATCCAAGATGTACACTTTATGCATACACAATTCATATTATAATACATGATTTGTATAATAGAAGTAACTGAGTATGACATAGCTGAAGCATTTTTTAACAGGGCTGGACAAGAGATTGGTATATGTGTCAAGTCTTCTAGCTTTTTAGTATATCTGCTCATCATAGAAGCTCAAAGTTGTTGTCAGTACTGCTTTCTATCATAAATGCTAGTTAATGTACACTTTCCTATAAAAAATAAATAAATTACTTACTCTTTCCTTCGCGTGCGCTTTTTCCGCCTTTTTTCTCCACTACTCTCTTCATCACTGTCACTATTCTGTAGATAGAAAGAAATTCAAAACCACTCATAAAATAACAAAAAACACAAAATAGATTCTGAAAAAAAAATTGTTTTTTTTAAACATCTGAAATAATGTGTGATACAGATTTTTGTGACTGCACCAGGTAATGAAATGTTTTCAGGAGTAATTACTTTTATAATGATCATGATATAGAGGCAAATCCCTCCTTACTTGAAAAAACACATGCAGCATGCAATGGAAACCAATCACTCTTAAATACCATGCACTGGAAATATATGTTACATCAAGAAACATTTTTTCCTTTAACATAAGTTAATGATTAAAATATCCATTAAAATAAGACTTACTTTTACATATGAATAATTAAAAAAAAAATATTTTACAAAAGATAGACTCCCAATTATATTGGAAAATATAACTATCAAAGAATAGTAATAAAGGTGTCTATTAAGGCTCTTGAGATATTTTGTACCTTCATTCTAAATTAAATTTCTAAAATAACTCAATTCCATATGATCAAGAATTTAAAAAATCTAAAAAGACAGCATGTCTTTTTGGGTCTCTTAGTAGCAATATAATATAGCTACAATATAGATATGACTAGATATTGCAGCAAGAGACTGAATAGTCTAGCAACTACTTACCTGAATCTGAGTGTATCTTGTGGGTTCTTTACGAGCCCTGCTTGATCTGCGAATGCCATATAGGTCAGGTGTCTTTTCCCACAACTGAGTAAATGAGCAATTACAAATGTTACACAAGTAACATGATACAAGATGTATAGGATCTCAATTATTACACTACATAACATTGTTATACACAGAGATACATAAATAACTAATATGGGAATATTTTAACAAAGTTTGAAAAAAAGAGGCAGGTTTATAATCATGACCGACTCTTTTATTTCTTTAAAAAAAGAAGAAATTTGTTGTGCAAATGAAAATTACTATATAGTTTCCTATTTTATAACTGATTTTCTTTCAATTACAGTAGAAAGTAAAATATAATTTTCAGATTTTTTTTTGTATAATTGAATTTTTTAGAATAAAAATAAGTTTGCAGGAATTAAAGTAATACCCAAATAATTAAATAATTAAAACCCCACTAATATTAAAAGGGATAAAATTAAATTTTATTGAAAAAGCCATCCCTCAAGGTAAATACTGAAATATAAGTATTGTCATTTCACAACTTGATGTTTAATGTACAAGTGTACATCAAATAAGTCAAAACAATGCCAAATAAAGCTCAATATTATTAAAATCCAAATTCTTAGTATACCATAAGTACATTCAACTCAAGCAGTGTGTTCCAAACTCTTTTGGCTGCAACCCTGGACACTTTTTTTTGGCCTGGCTACCCTCAGGACAGAAACATGATTTCAGTGTTTCTTCATTTAGTTTTATCCAATAGATTTTACTGAAGTTTACTTTAATTTAATAATAAATAAATTTAATTTAATAAAAACAAATATTGGACATGAACAGACTGGAATACTTTTTCATACATTTGTAGATGCTTTATTATTCGCTATTATTTTCCTGCTCCAGAGTCTCAATGATGCTTTATATTCTAAAATTGTGATGCAAATATATTTTGATCATTTTTCCCCCAAAAAACCTTGCAACCATGGGTTTAGGAAACACTGAACTCGAGAATCCAAGTTCTTACACCTCTGAATTAGTTTCACATACAGAGTATTGATGGTTCCATATTGTGCATATGGAACCATCAATATGAAAGTCAAATAAATTTTATATTGCATCATTTATTTTAGGAACATTGTATTTGACATTACCATTGGTATTATTACATTCATAATATGATGTATATTTATGCATTAAAAATAAATATCAAGTTGTAAAATAACTATAATTATAAATTTGTGGATTGAAATGATTATTACTACTATAATAGTATTAATGATAGACGAAAATATTGAACAGATATTTCCAGAAAAAAGTTTAAAACCAAACCCTGAAAAATGAAATAAGCAGCAATCACACAGCACTCTTGATGATATTAATTGAAGAGATATTAATAAAAAAAGCAAAAGCTATACAGTATATGCTAGACTATAATACGAATGGTTTACAAGAGAATTTGGAGGACTACCGATCACTGCAAATCATCCAAGCCCCCATAACTGTCTACATTGAGCTTCAGTATTTGGCCCCTAGTCATAATACCAGCACATTGGACGCAGTGTAATATTTGCATAATTTTGTTTTAACCTCTGCCAACAAAGTTGGGGAGGTATATGTTTTTCACTTAAATGACCGTCTTATATACCAGCATATACAGTATTTGAATAAAACTAAAAAAAAAAAAAGAAAGATAAATTAAATAACATTTACCTCTTTCATTTCTTTTTTGGAACTTTTCTTTCCTTTTTTCTTTTCTTCAGGCTGCGAACTGCTAGCATCATGCGAATCTGACTCATAGTTAGATCTATTATCATTACTATCATCATCATCTTCCTCATCCTCTTCGTCATCATCTTTTTCTTCAGATTCTGCTTCCTCATCTTTATCTTCTTCTTCCTCACCATTTTTTTCTTCCTCCTCTTCCTCTTCACCATTTTTATCTTCTTCATCTACCTCCTCCTCGCCATTTTTATCTTCTTCCTCTTCCTCCTCATCATCAGCAGCTTCTTCCGTCTGTTCTACAGCTGCCACTGAGCTGCCTTCATCTTCCTCTTCCTCTTCATCATCTGATTTGGCAGATTTCTCAGAGTCAGACTGGACCGTTCCAGCAGATACATCATTGCTCTTTTGTTGACTTTTGGAACTTTTGGAGCTAGCATCAGAATCTGAACTGCTACCAGAATTAGATTCTGACTCTGAATCAGAACCAGATGCACTGAAATTAAAACAAGCAATAGTTCAACTTTGATTTTAAATAACTCTAGTAGTAATGGATAAATAACATTTTAATACATATTTTCTTTTCTTTTTTATATATGCATCTAATTAAAAATACTTAACAGCATTTAAGTTTTTCAAGTTCATAAAAAAAACAATAAATATTTATCTAGAGAATTAAAAAAGTTTTGAAAATTGGCCAAAGAATTTAGTTCAAATTATTCCATGATGAATTATTTGAACTACCATATTTGATGGCATATAAGACCCTACCACCACTTATTTCAGCAGGGACTATTAAGAAACCACATTTCCCTGAATTCTTATTTATCACCCAGTTAACTCCCCTTCAACTTCTGGTTACATTTACCTTTAGAGCCATTTAGGTTCTTATGTACCATCAAATATGGTAATATCCCCAAATTTGATGTTTTGATCACTACCTTTTGGCTTGTGCGCTCTCTAGTCTTCCTCAGTTTTCATGTTATATGATCTAGACTGAATTCTTCAAAATAATGATTGATAAATGATTTTCTATAGTTTAATTCTCATTTTCTGAGTAAGGGTGATGCATTGTGTCAGTCTCACTATTTATTATAAAGACCACCATCTCCATGGATTTTGCAATGAAATACTAAAAGTTAACTAGGTACAGAAGGTTGCATATTAATAACTTAAGCGGTCTTGATTTTAATTCAGCACCCAAATTAAAAAATTACATTGGAGCTTGTATCCCTTGTAGAATTATATTTTTAAAATGAAATCAAAACTTATTAATTTTTCATCTTTTGAGTTGAACACAAGAATGTAAACAATGCAGATGTTAATTGTAAAAAGTATATCAGAAGAGTTTTCCCTCAATTTTGACTCCCGTACAGAAGAAAATTTGTTCTCTCAAACGTTCCCATAGAACTTTCAAAAACACAAATACTTTGGAACACTTACAAATGCTTTTTACATCATAGCCATTTTTATACAAAATGAAAGATAATTACCTGGAGTTACCAGAACCAGACTCTGAAGCACTGCTCTCTTCCTCTTCTGATTTATTTCGACCCATGTTTAGTTGAATGTTGTTGTGTGAAGGAGGAATGTACTGCTGGTATCCAGCATTGTTTTCATAATCTGCACTTGGAAGGGCTGATGTGGTTATTAACCCAGGCTCAGAGAAATTCATATGTTTCTAAGACAAAAAAAAAAAAAAAGAAACCCTAATCTGAAAGAAAAATTAAAACTTAATAAAAATCTTTTACCACAGTTTGAATAGTAATAATTTTAAGATACAAGGTGATGTAACCAATTCAAGAGGGTGTCTCATAATAAAACCGTCTTTTTTTTTTCGCAGTTGGATGTTTTGGTCCAAAAGGAGCATGTATACTACTCATGATGGCACCTATCTGTATTGACAATTGTGCAACAGGTCTTCTCAGATTTTCCACACGAGCAGTGCACAAACATATTCGCCCCTATTAGTGGAGTTTGATGGCTAATTCATTGATGAAAAAAATGGATTGCATGTGCCACATTCAGAGCAGCACACAGGTTGAAAAAGCTTGAATTTTTCTAAATAGAAGGATTTGGTAGGTAGCCAGGAAATTCACCTGACCTCAATACCCTAGTATCTTGCTGCTATTAAAAGGCAGTGTGTTGAAAATGTCCCCTTGGACTTTCTCGATTTGGTGTTGCTTGCAAAAAGGTTTTATTACGAGACACCTCTTAATGTTAGAAGTTATATTTTTACCTTTCTTTAAAAACATAACTGGCTTAACTTAATAGTTACTGGCACGGAAAATAGAATCGGTGGACAGAGTTCGAGTTATGTTCACTCTGCACTAATATCCTTGGGAAAGGCATGAATCTACTTCTCCCCCCAGTTATGGGTAAATAGCAGGAAAGTTGGAGCCTCTTAGCCCCTGTAAGGCAGTTCATCTAAGAGAAGGTTACTGACAGAAAGAACAGCTTTGCAGTCACCATAGCTAGTCCAAAGCCTGAGTAAAGGAGGTGGGTTGGGCATGGAGCTAGCAACCATCCCATAAAATCTACTTGCTACTAAAACTGGATAAAAATAACCAACTGAAATTATATTCAGGTGCCATTGGGCTAAGAAAAGTCAATTCTTTTATTTTCCCAAAAAATAATTAAAAAACTAGAAAGCACTCAGAGAACACATACCTCTGCCAATGCTGTATACTAAAAACTGAATGAAAACATTTTTTTAAAACAAGGGATAAGTCTGCAGTTGTTCTCTAAAAATAACTGTTCCTTTAACCCAGAGGTCCCCGACCATGTGCCTACGGGTACCATGGCGCCTGCCAGCTCTTTTGTTTTTTTAATGTTACAATTATATATTTTAACTCTTTGGGTGCCCTGGTTTTCCCTGTAAGTATACAAGCAATTTCAACTGACATGCAAATTTAGGTAAAGAGTGACTTGTTCTCACTACAATTTGACGAGTCAATAGATATGCCAAATGCAGCACAGTTGGTGAGAATGGTATTTAGTGATTTGATTATAAAAGCAGAGCTACTGAAAATAGTGCCCAATAAAGGGCGAAGATATCAATAACATATTCAATCTAGAAAGCACTATGAGAGCGCATACCTCTACCAATGCCTCGTTTTATGGATTTCTCATCTGAAGATGCAGTCTTTCAAACATTTCCCAAATCTGAAGAAAATGATAGGTGACAGTGACTTTAATCCATCACCATTTGTAATCAACCTTCAATTGCATCAGGAACATTTCGAAAAAAAGATTTGAATGTATTAATATCATGGAGCCAATGATCACATTTTTATTAAATCCATTTACTTGCCCTGTAATTATAACAGATATAGCTAGTCGCTGTCGTTAAAACAAGTCAAAGATAAATATAAATATTTTGCTCAGTGAACGGAAACTTTGTAAAACAGACACATAGTGTTTTTACCAACTTTTAAAAGTGTAAATCCATATTTAAAATGATTAAGTCTATTATTTAATTTAGTGTATGTAGGTAAAAAGTATAGTATTAGGGAGCAGTCAATAATCGGGCCGATATTTGACATTTTGAGATAATCGGTATTGGCCAATTATTGAGCATATTTTCAAATATCTTTGTGTTCAAGTGAATAATACATTATTTTAGTGTTAAATAAATGTTCATTGGGACCAAAAACAAAGAAAAGAGCTGCAGCTGGGTGCTACTGTGTGCACTAAACTAACATTGGTTATTTTATTTGATATTTATTTATGTATAATGTAAGTTTACAATTTTTTGTTCTCTCAGAAACAAGGAGATGCTGCTGTCTGCTGATAAATACTGTTAAGTGCACTAGAACTTTATTTTGCATTCATAAGCTGTTTTTTTTTAGCAAGTTTAGTTTTTTGATTACCTGTGGACATTATTCAGTTCTTACATTTTTTTTAAATTTAAAATAAGTGCACTGCAGAGACAGAGTGCAGATCTACTTCCAGAGACAATGCAGACAAATAATAATGTTAAATAAATGTTCATTTAAGTTCAGCAATTTTGTGCCTCATTTGTTATTATCAAATTGTATTCTATGAGATACAAAAAAAACAACATCAGCCACCCTGCTCTCTAAAGATCGGCATCAGCAAAAAACCCATATCAGTTGACCACTAGTACATATTGTATACTCAAAGCTGATCAAGGTCACATTAATATCATGAACTGATATTTTAAAAACAGTATTTCTGATGCAAAAATTGGAAATTAAAAGTAGACAATGTGATCCTGCGTGTTCTCTAATAGGGAAAAGGTAGTAATTCATTGTGGGCAATAATTCCAAACGCAAAGGGTGATAACTGTTAATTTTATGGAGATCA
>VCCN01006870.1:3186423-3204785 GCA_006491835.1 Architeuthis dux | reverse complement strand
TTTTTTATTCTTAGATATTATATTGTTAAGACACTGTTATTACATAAAAATAACATTTTAAGTAACAGAAATTTCAGAAAGTTTTGATGTTTACAAATGAACAACTTTTCACGTTGTAAACTTTCTGAAAAATCTCTGAGATCGTTTACATCAGATATTTTCCCAATCTTTCTTAATAATGGCACAAAGATTTTGATGAAAAAAATAATATTTTATACAAGTTTGAGGCTGTTTTATATCAGGTGTCAAGATCCCGGTGAAATATTTAGCCATACTTATAAAGCAATTAAAATGTCACTTTTTCTTTGTTTTTAACTCAATAATCAGTCGTAACAGTTCATTCTGCAATTTCCAATATTTTTACACAAGAATCTTTGACAAATTCTGATTTAGTATTTATTATAATAGTTTAGACAAAGTGAACGGTTACCATTTAACTTAAGGATATTTGCATAATCTTAGTACATATTCAGTATTTCTGGGATGAATTTATTACTTATAACGTTTTTAAACCTTTGGTTTCATTATGAAATGAAATTCCAGACATTTAGCACTCAACATTTTAGTTTAGCAACAAATAAAGTTTTGTTTTGTTTGAAGTGTACTACCTTTCATAATGGTGCATATTTTGATTATTCTTAGTATATAAATGTATGTGTTCTGCTTATTTATCAATGATTGCTCTTTCAGAATAAATAGATCTGATATTTTAATAAATATTTATATCCTATTATTATAGGGGCTCTCAAATTGTCAAGATGTAAACTGTTAATTTCAATAATTATTAAAATATTTTTTTTTATAGGCCAACATGAATACACTAACAGAAGGTCTCAAAGTTATTTATATGTGAAAATCTTGGTTATTCAAAGAAAAAAAGAATCTAGTAAAAACATTCCTGGCATGCATTTTTGCATCTAAAATTTGTTACCCAGCCCAGCAATTTGTAATCATAAAGAGAACATAACCATAATCCAGATGCATATGATTTTGAAATGAGAAATCTAAAGAAAAGGCTGAAAACCAAGTTGGCAAATTCTGTTCAACCATTGGAGACGTTTTTGATAATATATGTAGAAGTGAATCTGAAATGGCTGCTCAGACAAGTTTTGAAAATAATGTACGAACTATGAGAAATTATTGACTAACAATGTACCCTCGTCTACCTAATAATCTTTGATCAATTCCATCAATTGTTAATTAAAAATAATATTTCTACAAATTTTCAGGCAAGTTTTTATGATGAAGGTGAAATCATAGGACATATCTACACAAATTAGGAATATTTGTTTTGATAGAACATTCTTTACTGTGCCATCAAACCTCTGTTTATAATTTTTTTTCCATATAATGGTAAATATATTCCTTCCATATTTGTTCTTAAGAAAATTAAATTGACTTGTGATTATGATTCAATGCTTATAAAAATTAAAAGAGCGTCTCCCACATTTTCACCAATACATGCAATCTCAGATTTCAAAATTTTGAAAATATTAAACATACAGAATTTAATTTTCATTTTAAAAAGGCATGTCTCAAAAGATTAAGCAGTCTTGGTTTAAAAAGGTTTTATCAAAATAATTTGCAATTCCGCTCATATATAAATTTTTTATATGGTGTTGCACTTTTGGAGCTTACAGATATACCAATTACAATGAATACCATATTAAGTGTACCATTTGCGGAAAATAGAAAAAAAATTTTTTTTAAATTCAAAGATTATTTTAATAGTTTCTGGTCGAAAAAAAGCAGAATTAATTTCGCTATATGTCTCACCCATTAGCACAAATAATTATGCTGAAAACTTTAATGCTAAATTAAAGAGCAAAATTAAAATTCATAAACCGAATATCTGTTTTTCTCTCAACAAATTTAAATGAAATCATTAGTGATTTAAATATAGATCATATACAGATCAAGGCTTTGCCCCATGGAACACAAGACTAAATCAACTTGAGAGTGGAAGCATTCCAAAATTAGAGTTCATACCAGAATATATGAGAGGAAGTGTCTGATCTGCCCTCTCTAAATGCTTCTGAGGACAGTACTAAGAGTAATGCTGCACGAGTCTAACTTAGAAATAATTATTTTATTCTAATTTTTTTTAAATAATTTCTGCGCTCATGCTCACACGTTGCACAGAGGGAGCAAATTGAAAAAGAAAGTGTGCCAAAAATCTATTTTTTCAAACTTTGAAATAAATAAAAAAATTTTTACACACACACATATATATATGTACTTTTCCCCTGTAACAGGGTATGCGACTCTGGCCATACAATTAACATAGTTATTTCCCTTGCGTTCCGGAATTATTTCCTGAACACTCTAATGGCTTATCATTATTATTATTTTTTTTATGTGCACATCCGCATATTCACAAACTCTGGAATGGCTAAATCGTACTTTAGCGTCCCAAATTACTGCGCATGCGTGAAATCAATGCGCGTGTTTTTCCCTTTGTTTTGAGGGTCATACATGCATGTAAATCTTAATTCTTTGCAAGAAATTTAGAGTCATGCCTCGAAGCAGAAACCCCACGGAAATTGGGACAATTTCTGAAATGTTGTCACCTATTGACATAGAAAATGAACGATGAACATTGTGGACATTGAAACTCCAAACAAATACATCCAATGGCTTGACCACCAACACCTAATTCATAACTCTGCAAACTGTAAGCACTGCATATCACCATACATTCACTAAACTTGCTCGGATTCCAGATGGGTTGCTGTGGAACTGTGCCGGATGTAAGAAGAAACAAACAATTAGGGATGGTTCCTGGTTTTCCAGGTCCCCACTGATGACACAGCTAACTTTTGAATGGTCAATTGATATGCCCCATCGCATTGTAATGTCGGAATACAAGCTAACCCACAAAACAGTTATAGATATAGACGGATGGAATTTCCACAGAGACTTATGTTGTGAATGGGTGGAGTTGATACTATTGTGGAAACAGATGAAAGTTGTTTTTTTAAAAGAAAATATCAGGTTGGTGAGCCTGTAACAGTGGGTATTTGGTGGAGCGCAGCTCGAGAAAATATTTTGTAATACCTGGTAGTCGGATAATTTTGGATGGTTGGTCTGAATATGGCCAAATAGATGACGGGATGTATGTTCATGTGATCATAGATGACGGGATGTATGTTCATGTGATCATACATGACCAACGTTTTGTAGTCCCTATTGACGATTCAATCCACACACAATCTATGGAATCAATCTGGGGCAGGGCTAAAAAGAATTTAAGAAACCAGGGTGGAACTAGTGGAAGCCCTTTTTAATTCATATTTGAATGAATTTATGTGGAGAGAGAATCAATGTAGGAACGAAAATCTACATGTTTGTATTTTTAAGGATTATCACAGAATAATATCTGGTGTAAATTCTTAATTAAATTCAAATTGCGCATTCATTTTTTTTTTTTTTAAATCAAAATTATTTCATATATTTCCACTCCACCAACTTAAATGCAGAAATGACAGGAAGGTGAATAAACATTGTATTATTAAAATCTTTATTTGTGTCGTACTATCTGTACATGTAATAATATAGATCGTAATTGTTCATTTATGTTTGTAAATTTTCTCTCGTTTGGTACATGCTGCAACTGATAAACACCTGGATACCTTGAATACAACATACATGAATCATTTCATCTGCCTATGCAATGGTGGGCATTAAAGCAAACAGCTTCAGCACACTTTACATGTTTTTCAAGAAATTAAATCTTATACCGTACAAAACTAATCATGTGGGAACTGACAGCGGACTACCATTTACATGTGGTGACACAATCAAGAACCTAAAAAGCTAACATTAATTTCTTTTAAATATCTCCCATAGCTTCAGATCATTAGAAATATGTTTACATATTTACTTTATACTAGGGATCAAGAGAGAAAAAAATGTTATTCTGTGCATTGGCAGTTAACTCAAGGAACATTTATATGAAGATATGAAACCTATTTTCAAACCTTAGGTCATTCTTTTAAATCAACAGGTTTTAAAGAAAATATTTTTTCTTAATTTACTCATCAGCACTATTTTCTTTGTAGCATTGACATTTCTGAAGTTAAGACTCCAAATGTCTACACTTTTTATATTTATAAACTCATTTAACCTCTAGAGCTCGAGTGCCTCATTCTATTTCTAACCTAGTGACCATCTCATATCAGGGGAAGCAACTCAAAAAGTTAGCTCCCCATGATTTATATATTATGAGTACAATGATTCATCATAATATAACGCAGAATCTTCGTTAACACTACTCTTGACTATCGTATAATTTCTTCACCAAAACAGGTCAACTACTACTGATAAAATCACCCAAGACTCGGTTGCTCCAGTGTCACGCGACATACGAGGCAATGATTTTTGTCTCGTTATCTCAACCAATCCAATCATTGTGTTTTTACAGGGGCCGGGGTGTAAGCTGATACACAATATGGACTACCTTACTGGGCTAAAAGGGCTCCAACTGCCCTCCATAGCTGGGAGAGCAGAGGATTCATTTCCAAGTGCATTAGTGCAAAGAGAACACTAATCAACCAGAGTCTCAATAGTATGCTAACATGTTAATATTTTTTTGTAAATGGTTACTTCTAAAATAAGCTAGCAACATTTGTTGCACAATTTAATCTATATAATAGGTTAAATTCTGAAGATCCTAATTTTCATTGGGGTAAGACTAATTTTCACAATGGCCAGTGAAATTAATCACTAGTTTAATAGCTTTTTAGAATTTAACAAGTGTACTAGCTTTACAATATATACTTTTAATTAATGCTTTCACAGGAGTATTTTTAAATAGATATAAAGTAGTTTATATATATTCAATTTATTGTTACTGGTTGACATATATTAATTTTGACTAGTATTTACTAATTAAGACAAAAGGTAAAAACTAGTCAAAAGTAATAAAGATATTGTATTAGTTTAGATATCTTTTAAAAATTTACCAAGTAGACTGAAAGTGGCAGCTTTATTTTTATGCAGCAAATTATCGTTTTATATTGGTTCAAAATCTTGCAATTAAATTATGTTTCAAATCTTCACTAATGGCTCAATAGTTGATCATCAAAGACTCTCTAACCAATCTGCAGTAGATTAATTGAAGCTGAAATACAGCAATATGCTTCAACCTAAAGAACCTTTCCTACCATTTCAGTACTTTTAAAAACTTTAGCACCCTAAAACATCTGTCGATACAAGTAGCACAGTCCCTCCTATGGAGCTCGTAGTATTGCGTTATCACATCTCATACTCCAATGTCAGTGGCCCCGAATACCCAACTGTACCCCTGGATGTTGACAATATTGGAGTATGAAAATAAAGCAATACTAGCTCTCTAGAGAGGAACTGTATTACTTCTACCAATCTCTTATACATTGAATACAATTAAATATAGCAGCATTAAGCTAGTTCTCAGGAATATTATGATCAAATCATTAACAGATTAGCTTAGTCAGACAAGAAAGAATAAAACCTTACTAAATTCAGTATTCAAAGGCTGAAAAGCCATCCTTACATCAGTCTGATTTTAATTTCTGCCATCCAAGTTTTCCTTATACATTTTAGAAGTTTGACGGTGCAAACTTTGTCACAAAGCTATAGTTAATGAAGTAACCAGCAAAGAAAAAACTAACCATGGCACGACTAATTTCTCAGTATTTATATGGATATAAAGATACAATTTCATCTTGAAGCTTACCTTTCCAAGAAGTCAAATGTGCACAATAGGGTCAATAAATCATAACTAATGTCAACATCATTTTTCTTTTTTGCTACAAATATCTATTATACCGTGTGTTCATATTGAATCATTACCTGTATTTTACTTTGCCCAAGTAACATTCGATTTTAAAAATTCAGTCTAAATCCCCAAGTCTTGTAGAACGTTTCAGTAGTTTTCCACGGGTTAAAATTTTAAATGTTGCCATCCAAATATTTTTTACCAACCATCACTAAGTGTTACCTAGGAAGCTTGTATATTTTGTCACATACTTACCTTTTTTTTAGAACCAAAACTGACTGTATGCAGATAAAAAGTGGCTCATGAAAACAAACTTCTCAGAAGCCATATTCAATTCAGATTCAGCTGTAATGAAGACAAGCCCCTCTAAAATGCTAGTATCTGCACGTTTTGAGACCACAATTCATATACAATGGGATGAAAGTTAAAAAAACAAACTAGATAGAGCTATGTTAATATTAATTATAAAAACATGGATGTATATCAACACTTAAAGCTTAGCTTTTTTATTAGGCACCCAATTTTCTTAAAAAATCTTTTCTATATAATGTTTGTCAAGTTACAAGTTTATCCACTTTGCTAAGTTGATAGATAAAAGTTTGCTCGGTAGATCATAGTATTTCAACACAACTTCAATCGGTTTTAGGGTTGATTTTTAATCAAATTGCACAAATTCAGAAATCAACTCAAGTCTATACAAAATACGCTCATTTTAATAAAAATACTAAGTTTTTACTAAATTTCTAAATAAATTTTTATCATTTCTTACAAATAGGAACACATTTTAAAAGTATTTAATAATTTATATCTAAGTAGAGGCACAATTAATGCTTGTTTAATTGTTAATAAAAAAAATCTTTTTAAAAAAATCAATTGACTGAATGTATCTAGGATCGAAACCGATGGCAAAAATCTTGGCTACAAAAAGTACTTAAAGGAACAAGTGATCAAAAGATTTAATAATAAACATTTAAAGATTGACAGCATGTTAAATAATACAAAATTAAAACTAATTAAAGTAGGTTAAGTTGTGTCCATACTAACATAGGAAAATGTACCGATAGGTAAGCTAGAACAACAACACCTGTTTTGTTACTATTTTACATAAGAGTACTTTCCAGTTAATTAAATAGTTAATAAAAATATTCCCTCTTATATTTCAAATAAAATATTGTAGATTCATTAGTTTACAAGCATATTGCCGAGGTGGTACGTTCATAAAAATCCGTTCATTTGAAAATATCTTATCTGAGGAACAATTGAGAGCAAAATAAACAAGGAAGTTCTGAAACTAAACAAAAATCCTAAGAAAAAAAGCTAAAATGGGTCCCACGTGGAATTAAAAAACTTCAAGGTCATTTGAAAGTCACATATATACTCTTTCGAATAAAACAAAAATTTCGTTGAAACACATTCAATTACAGGTAAATTATTTAATTTAAATCACCTGTCCCCTCTTTGTAGTGATATTTACTTTTAATAAGTATGAAAAGTATTGCTTGAATCCCGGCGGTGAAATCTAAAAAAAAGTCCCCAAGATGAAAATAACTGATAAAACAATTTCAAATCCTAAAACTCATTTAAAATATCTAAATAAAATTGAAATTGAAATTTAAAATCAATTAAGTACGATTAATGGTAAGGCATGGGTAAATCCAAGAAATACGTTGAATAGCATATGACCAACAAACATGGAGGCGAAGTACCACTGACTCAATAAGACTGAAAAATGTTAAAATTAAATTTAACTGGCGAGATTGAATTCCAATAAGTAAGGGTAAATAAAAAAGGATCGAATCCCAATAATTAATCCAAGGGGGCAGGTGTCACACGTGGTAATGTCGAAGTTAAAATGGTCAGGTCCACAACAAACCTGGTTGTAGTTTAACACTACCCCCAGCACACATCAATCATGGCGACCATTTCGGCTTCAAGTCGAACGGTAGGTTTTGAGAAACAATGGATACGCAAATCGGAAATAAATATTCAAAATTAGATAACAGCAAAATTACCTTTTTACAACAAATATTGGTCCCCTTTTTCCAATGGGATGTTATTGGTGTAGGGGGCAGAAGTGTTATCTTCGATGAGAAGGCCCCTAACACGAATGGCGTCAGCGATACAACTCACGTCAGTTTCCAATGTACGTTAGAGAGGGGAAGTCGCCTCCTCCTTCCAGTGTAGACATTGAGAGGGGGAGATTATCTGCTTCCCCCTCCCTCAATAATATATAGAGCACATGCTAGCACTCTCTCAGGCGCGTTAGAGAGCGAGGGGGAGACCATTTTTCATTACTTCCCCCTCTCTCAATAACCTCATACACACACATAGACTCACTCTCTGTCTTTAGACCCAGATTATTTCCTTCTACTACAACCGAACAAACATTGGAGGGGGAGTGTAAAAAAAGAAAAATGGCGACAAGACACTGAAAATGGAGGGATAATAAAACGTTATGGCGAAGGGAACAAGAAATCTAGAAAAATCGAAAAGAGGGAATTGAAAAATAAATGTGTTCAGAAATAAATACCTTGATTAGTTCACTTGAAAAATAAAAAAGTTGATGATTAGGGTATTTTCTTTAGGATGAGGGTTACTTCAGGCGGATATTTCTTTCGTTTATCTAATTGCAACTGCTTGCACAAGTTCTACTAAATATGGCTGACGCCATCTTCTTCGTCTTCTTGTTTGTTCTCTTTCACGGCAACAGTCCGACAAGCGGGAACTGTGGGATTGCTGATGGGTCATCAAGCTAAGTGTTGAAGTGAGAGACACACACAAAACTGTTGGGCTTATTCATTTGCCTACTAACAATAACCACTACTACTCTAAAAGGTTGGGGGAGAACAACTTGAATACTCTTATCAATATATATATCAGCAACAATAAATATAGCCTTTCCACATTTAGAGGGAGGTGTCTTTTTGTAATGGTTATATCTGCATCATTGTTTTATGTTGAAGCCATATTTTTTTCCATGAAGCACAATTCGATCCCATACTGGTTATATATTAAGGCCTTTGTCATCAATTATTCTTTGTCCAGGCATCATTTTGTTAAATGGTGTGTATCCATATCCATTGCTATGTTACATTAAAATGACACCACCAAGAAGGGTGGTATTGCTTGTGATGAACTAAAAACAATGAAAGGTGGTGATGTAGCAGTGAATAATGATTAGGACAGGAAGTAGTATATTTGAATGTATATACATAAAATATGAGATTCTGATAAACCTTAACAGCTGGTGATAAAACATGACCCAAGTTTAAGCCAAATTCAGGATAGTGATAAACTGAAAGGAAAATATAACAATTTCAAGAAAAAAGCGAATTTGTACTTTAAATTATTGTAACAAAGTCTCTAAAGAACAAGGAAAAGTCTTACTTGAGAGGTTTCAATGCTTTGTTGCTTAAAATGTAATGAATGAAATGCTCAAAAGAAATCACAGTATCCTTCCATCAAGTCTTTTTAAAAACTTGTGGGCTTGCCTTTATAAGAAAGGCATGTTTTAGAAGAACAATAGACAATTATTTAATATCTTTGTTTAAAAATGTATCATCTAAAACAATGAAAACACTTTTTGTAGGCATTGTTTTTAGTATTACTTAACTTAATCAAGGGTGGAATTTTTAGTTATGTATACTTGTATGTCTTTCAATGGCAAGTATGTTATCCATCATCATGAATAGATAAATTCAAGACTATTTAAGTTAATGAAATGTATTTTATCGATTATAAAATGTACTTTTTGACCTACTTTTACATATCCCATGTTTACTAACAAACATTTACTTGCACGTGCACGCAATTCATATAATTGGTACAATACATACGGCAAACTTCCCGCCACAATCTAGTTCAATAATCTAATTTTAGCGTAAAAAAATGAAAAATGTAAAAAATTTACAAACTTTGAGAAAAAAACATGAAATCTTGGCAGTAAAATTACCTGTCTTTAGAGCAGTTGTCAGAATAAAATAAAGTGTATACATCATTAAAATCACAATTTTAACGTGAAAAATCTATATCACCAATGGAATCAACGGAATCCACGGGCTACAATGAAACAAAGACGTTTTTTCTTTTCATACATTTTATTAAAAAATTTTAAAAATCAACATCTGAATGAAAGAAGAGATACATAATTTTCACAAAACATTTTTAAAACAGGTACAAAAATATATTGAAGTACGATAAATTAAAAATTGAGACAAAATTAAATGTGAAAAAAACAAAAACTGCTGAATGCCATTTCCTTTGTGAATGTTTACAAACTGGTTACATGTGTTTGTGTATATATAATAAGCATAAAACTGAATGAGATGACTGTGATTAATAACTAAGATATTGTATGTAAAAAGTCCAGGCACCAGATTGTGTAAAATATCAATCGTTTGTATATAACTAGATTTTATTTTTTTTAAATACAAACTCATTAAATGTACAAACTGTACCAGAAAAAAAGTTTTGTTTACATTAGATTTTGCAGAACGGATTGTTTACCTTGTTTAAAAAAGGTAATTGGTAAATAATCCATTATCTAGAAAAAAACGTTTACAGATTACAGTGACTTTTATATTGAATAATACAAATACTATTTTAAAGTCATGGTTTTATTTTTAGCAAATGATAACCGCTCTATGAGGTTGAGGTCGAAATGTGATAACAGTTATGGCCTCATGACAAAATAAATAAAAAGTTATGTATAAAAGTTGATAAATATGTTCGAGCGTATCATTAAAGGTATAAGATTAAAATATAGCATGATTTATAATATTATATATTTATAATAAATAAAATTTATAACAAAAGTTATCAAAAAAATGTGTAATTGATATGAAATAATCCACAAAAATGAAATAAAGTAATCCATAAATACATCCCTGTATGAACAAGAGAGAAGTCAGAAAAATAAAATGGTTGACTATTGATGAAAAATAGTTTCTTCAGACACGTTATTCAGATGTAAGTTCCATTCATCTATTAGAATATTTGAAAAGGAATTGTAAATATCCTTGTAGTTGATATATTATATAACTTCAATGTACAAGATATAAAAAAAAATATAGAAGGATTTATATAATTATCAAAAAAGTGTGTAATTGATATGAAACAACAAAAATGAAATAAAAGTAACCATAAATACATTCATTGTAGGTACGGGGAGAAGTCAGAAAAATAAAATGGTTGACTGGTGAAAAGGGATGTAAAAATGGTTTCTGCAGATGCAAGTTCCATTCATCTATTAGAGTATTTGAAAAAGAACTGTAAATATGGTTGTAGTTTATATATATATATAGAGAGAGAGATATTATATAACTTCAATGTACAATAATAAACATGACACACTTTCACTGTGATGTAGTTACTAACCGTATTCCTTTCATGTCGAGAGAGGATGACATTATCAGTCAGTAGATTTGAAAACCTACAATTTGTCTATCCGACTGATACAGTGTGCTTAGTGAAACGATAGCCATTTTGGGCTTTGGGGTGTTGCTGTCTTTAAAATGACTATGTCATCATCGTTAATTCGCTTTTTCTGTTACTAATATTCTTTGCAATCCGTTCTACAAAATTTATTAATTAAACTAGTTTCGAAACTAGACAAAACTTTAATGGAAATGTTTCCATCTTAAATAAATGAAATATACATAGTCATGATTATATATATATATATATATAATTTCAATTTGTTATGCAATATATATATATATATATACACACATATATAATTTCAATTTGTTATGCAATATATATATATATATACACACACATGTAATTTCAATTTGTTATGCATTTAATTGAAGTGACCTCTTCTCAGTATAGATGTAAATGAGGCCTTCTTGTCGCCATCAAATTTAGAGATTAGACTGAGCTTTGTAATTTATTTCATCAGTAAAATACTGAATGGCAACTCTAATCACACGTCAACATTATGTTGAAAATGATCAAAACAATAAAGATTCCTCAAGACTGCAATATTAGATAGCACTTAGCTATATCTCGCAATCTTAATGCAATGGAACAGTGCAAAAAATGTTCTTTTTACATTTTCTATAGCATAATTATGGAAATATCAAAAAAAGCCATAAATTGCAAATTAACAATCTTTTTCACAATTAACACATCATTATGCTTCTTTACACTATGTTACACATCAAAATGGTCTAGTTAATAATGTAAATCTCTGACTAAAAGTACAGTATTCTTCCTCAATGACAAATGAAGGTCAAACGACATTTTTATCATTACTGAGCTTTTCAACAGTAGAGACTAATGGGGGAAACGAAACAAGAAATCTAATTTAGCGAGTTTAACATAGCAAAATTCCGAACAGAACAATAACATTGATTTAAGACAAGAAAACAGATTTCTAATCATGAGACAAAAGAAACAAAGGTTACAAAATGGAGAAGAATAGCAAGGTTATATAAGACCTCATCGGTAGGATACATGTTTCTTGGTTCTTGCTCCTCTCTCTCGTCTTTTTCCATTAGAATTTTTCGAAGTCTTTTAAAACCGGGGATGAAAGTTCCACGCGTTTGCCTTCATACAACAAGTGATCGCGGATGTCTTAAAAATTCAACCGACAGCCACTTGTTCGTACAACAACTGCAGTGGAGAAGAGAAATGTAAAAAAAGGTCGTTTTTCAGTTTTTCCTAGCGCAGCAGAAGACACGTCCTTCCAGCACGACGAAGAAGCAGCGAACAAATGAGAAAGTTTATAATTTGGTAGTGTGTAATCTTACAAATGGCACAAAGGGAAGTAACTCTCTGGTTGTTGCGTAGTAGTTTATTCGCTATGGTTGCATTTTTAGCAAATATATTTTAATAATTTAAAGCAAAAATGAAATTTAGTGACATTTCAACGTTTTAAAAATCATTTTTTAACAAAAATCGGCTTAAATTGATATTTGAAATAATTTTAGCTTCAACATGATGACGTCATGATCAAGATGCGCCCCGTAAACTGGATGATATATATTCCTTTATTTGAATTTAGAAATAAGAAAAAAATCAAGATTAATTTCTTATACAATATAAATATTTACGTTGTTTATGTTTAAATTTATATTATTGCTGATATTTTAGAGTTTATAACGATCTATATTGTACAAAATTCAACTTAAATCACGACATACTTGCGGACCGGAAACTTGTATACCAAAAGATTACAAAATGGCGACATTCTTTCTAACTATGTCATAAAAGGACACAAATACTAACTTTTAGCGCAATTACTTTTTTATAACGTTTTCTTTCATATGAGATCAATCAATATATAAAGTTATATATCATAATAAACCTAAAATGTAAAAGTTATGTAGCATGAAACTTTAAAATGTTAATGTTCAGAAAAATTAAAATTTGGGTTTTTTGTCGTCTTATTTAATTTAAGTATTTATTTTTTGTGGTTCAGTATTTCATCTAATTAAGTGTCTTAAATGTGTTCAAGTTATTTAACAAAGGACGTGTCAATCGTTTTTTGGATATTTTAAACGAGGAAAAGTACATTATTAGTTTTTTTCCTTATTTCATCAATCTCTTATGGAATAATATCGAAAAAAACATTTCTAAAGAAAGTAAAAACATTTATAGCCCATATAATTATAATATGAATTGTATAATCTCAACTTTTAAACAATTTCCCTCTTTCGCTTCATTCGGCATAAATTACTTAATTCTAAAACCCCGCGTACTGGGTTAAGTTTTCACAATAAATGCATATGAAATACGATGTTTAAAACTGTCTTCTACAGTCTATCTATCCATCTAATTATCTCTTACAAATGCATTTTTAATGCTGTGTTGTTGTTAATCATCACGACTAATGTTAAGTCTAATTATTTAAGTAAATTATTCTTTTTTTCACAAAAAATAATAGTTTTTCCTTCGTACGTACCAGTGCTATAAAGTATTGTAATAACTGACGATGTGACGTAGTAAAATTAGACATTTCAAACAAAATGATACATAAAAACACCTATTCGTTTTGTACAAGTAAAAAATGTGCATACATTTAAAATAAAAAAACATTTCATACCTACTACAGGGTAGTGTGTCCAAATGTCTTATTCTAAGTGTCTTCTGGTTTCTTGTAAATCTATAGAAAATTATCTTCATTGAAGTCAACAAAACATTTGTATGACCTAAACAGGGTGCTGACCTACCATATGACAGTTTCTTTTTCATAATTATGTGATGAATAATTGTATAAAGCTGAAACTGCTAAGAAAATTAAAATAATATACAGACCCTTAAATTGACTACTATCGAATATCTGATCGAATCATGGTTAATTCGCTCAGAATAAATCGGTAATGAAAAAATGCCAATTCATTGAAGGTGATTTCATGAATACGGATCCTCCATTTTTAACTGAAATATATACTTTTACTTTTGTTGAATGTTTCTGTACGGAATTTTGAGATAGGTTGCGAATAATAATGCTATCAATTTTATGTGTATGTAATGTGATTTTTCACAACGTTTCGACTAGTCTAATCTCCGGACTTCTTCAGATGAGATTTCATCCTGTACAAAGTCTTACAGCTTTTTTCTTGTTTTTTTGGATTCAATGCTGTAAAAGAAAACATGGAATGTTCAGTTAATTTTAAGGTTGTTTTGCACTAAAGGTTCCAAAATATTTACTTTATTTTACAGAATAAAGGCAGCATAAGATTAAAAAGAAAACATACGCTATCAAAATTTATCTAAATAAATAAAAACTATAAGCCTTAAATCTAAAGGATAAACCAACATGGCGAATATAACATAGTTACAATTTACGAAAATTGTCGAATCAAAGACAAAACGATAATACTGAGATTTTTAATAATTTGCAGACATTTACAATAATTGCCTAAAATATATTTCGGCACAACTTAGCGATAGAGGTCCCGATTGGAATTCACTTGGTGGTTTTACTGTCTTGTGAATATAACTGTACACAGTACTGTTACACAACACAACTGTAAAAAAATTTTAAAAATACATAAATTATATTGTTATTATTATTTGAATAAATTAAATTGTTTCGCCTTGTTTCTTAAATTTTTTTGTCTTTTGATTAAACAAACAAAAAAAACAGATCGCATATCTCTGTGACGTCAGCTGAATTCCAATCGGGACCACCATCGTTAAGTTGGGCCTATTTTTCTATAAAAGAGAAATAAAAAAAAATGATATAACTGTTGAAATAAAAGCCGAATAACAGAATGTTATTAGCTTCCTGCCTTAGCAAATATTGAATTTATGTTAGTTTTCAAAACCATGTATGTAATAAAATTAGAGATTGAAATCAATTATTGCTTAAATTAAAACATGTCTAAAGAAAGTAAAAACAATTATAGTGAAGTGAACTGAACTCGATATCTTAAAGTGGTGACGCTGAATGTACTAAAAGATGTTTTTAAAATTAATCATCAGTTTCAGTAAAACTCAAAACTAACAATCAATACATTATGTTTTTTTTTATTTCTAATGGTAATTAAATAGGAACTTTGGGTATAAAATGGGATTTATAAATTATTGCTATAAAATATAAATGCACATACTTCCATGTGAGCTTAAACAATATAAACATGTTTTAAAGACATTGTTTTTACATGCAATTATTAACTGATATTTTAAGATGATTTTTTCGATAAAACAGCAAGTCTTTCTTGCAAGAAGTATAAAATGAGAAATTATTTGTTATGGCTGTTTTGTCAGTATGAATCCATTTTGTTATAAAATTGTATTCACCAAAGGATCCTAATGTTATTAAATAAATGCATTTTTATTTCCATGTAGGCGAATAGCAACGTATGGTTGTGTCGATATTGACAACCACAAACAGGTTTATCTACAAACATGACTGCGTGTAACATTAAGACTAAGAGCTTTGTGCCAGATTTTAGTAATATTGTCCTGCTTGAGATACACATAATAAACGGATATCCAAGCCTAGAAGGAACGTACAAATACATTTAGACAAATCTTTCATTGTTTTTGTAACGATAAAGATCTTATGTGAATGAATATAGCCCACTACTCACCAAACTGTAACACTCTAACGGAGAAATTATTAACACATTATTATTTTTGAGTTGCACAATAATTGGCAAATAATATAAAAAGAAATGTAACTACAACCTGAACCATAAAACTATGAAGTTAAAAATAGACAATTCTTTTTATATTTACTTAGCGAAACTACCATGGAAGAGACTTAAATCGTCCACATTGATGCAATTTTCCTGAAATAATGATGTCAAGTGGTTTGGTTACATTATCATCTTGCTCTTGGTATTTACTTTCCTCTCCATGATGGCAAATTTGACACAATGTCGGGTTTAATGTGTACGTGTGGGTAAGGATTGTCCAGTTCCCTCGGCATTATCGAAGTAAAAAGAATTCCAACTACAATACCTTGGATAGTGCGGGTTTTTGTGTAGTACAGTTACAGTTAAGGTTTGCTATACAAATTAATGTAACTAAAGCTGAAAATTAAATTATAATAAGACCTTGAACAGTGCGGTTTTGAATAGTACGGAAAACTTTGGAACGAATTAACCGCACTAATCAAGGTATACCTGTAAGTATTTGCCAGGAACGAAACCGACACATCATATTTCCAAAGTTGAACTTGAAGGCATAGCAAAATATCGCTTGTGTTTGTGGCAAGGCGTAACATAAATATATTGTTAGCCTTGGTGTGCGGGGTATCCGGAAAAGTGCCCATCAGGAAATCTGCCCATCACGAATTTATCAAGGGAGGAAAAGTGTCCATCAAAACATAATGTTTCCATCATATAGTTTCCGGGAAATTTTATAAATATATAAGAGATTGAGAAGGAATATTTTTTCCTTTTTTAGGGATCAAAAGTGGAAAAACTAATCATAGAGTAGTTTCCCCATATCTATCTTGTCTTGCAAATAATTATAATTTTAATTTGATATAGGAAGTGAAGTGACGACATCGAGCTTAATGGCCGGCGAAGGTTGCCTTTTCTTTTTAAACAAAACATATTAGAAAAGATATTTTTTTCTTTTAAGAAAAGATTTTTTTATAATTAAATAGATACATTTACATTAGAATTAAACAAATCTTATTACTTTTTCTTTTTATTTAGGTACGCCTTCATTAACAACGTTACTTCAGGCCAGGGACATGTATTTGTTTTAATTAAATTAAAACTACGTATTTATTGATTTTGTTGTTGTTTTTTTTTAAAAAGGCACAATTTAAGGAAGGTGGTCCTGATTATAAATTTTAAAGTTCCACACACTCGCTCACTCTATCTTAAAAACGGCGCACAACTTTTATTTGTGGGCAGTTTTTAACGTCGTGTGAGTGAGTGTGAAAAGTTCATGAAAGAAAAACAGAAGTTAATACATAAATTATATTGTTACTGCTTTGGATAAATTAAGTTGTTTTTATTTTTGCGTCATTTTTAACATCGAGTGAGCAAGTGTGTGGAACTTCACAATAGGGACCACCTCCCCTATATTATGCTTTAAAAATGGGTCTAGGAATATTTACCGACAACAATTCACCGACATTTATCGAAATGCAAAATTCATTGAGATATATATTTACCGAGATCTTTAAAATTACAAAACGGTTAAGAATTTACTGGGACGAAAATAGAAGATTTAGAAATCGTTCGGCGGAGAGCCCATGTCGTTTTCAGATATTTAGGTACTTCCCAAACTTTTGACGAAAAAGCGATACGTGACGAGAAAAGTTAAAAACTTGTATAAGAACTATTTTTATAAGAAATATTTATCCCATTCGTAAAAAAAAAAAGAATTTAATCTAAAAATTCAGTTTTTCATGTCTAAAACAGGAGATTTGTCTTTGAAAAAGTTGTTTCCCAGTGTAAACAATAGGACGTAATAATTAGCGAATCTCGGAAAAGTGCCCGTCAGGAAAAGTACCCCTCACAAGGGTTTTATTCTTGGCACAACTTAGAATTCCAATCGGGACCACCTTGGCTGAGTGTGAATAAAAAAAACAATTTAACAAACAATATTATAATGTATCTATACCCCATTGTTTTTCTTTCGTGAATTTTCTTATTTCTTTTATTTTTAATTAATGAATATTTGTGTTTCTTATACAAAAACTGATGCCGGGAATATTGTATCAGGTTTTATTCTAATTAATTCTAGATTTTGGCACAACTTATAATTTAATTAATGAATTTTTTGTTTTTTTCACAAAAACTAGTGTCGGGAAAATTTTATCAGGTTTTATTCTAGATGGGAACATCTTTTTGTTCATTGTTTTAAGATGACCCTTTTCGATTTTTTTTTGCTGTTAAATTATTGAATTTAAATGACTGTCTCAATCGACTTACAGCAACAGCGTTAATCACTTTTTTGAATTCGTCTGGCGCCAGCCACTTGCCTTTCACTAATTCAAAGATTGGTAAGATAAATCGCCGGCCATCAAAGAATGTCATTTCCCTCCCCCATAATAGTTTACAGATCTCAACTATATGTTTATGTGGACATTGAATTTACGGATGCACGCACGCACACCGTTAAACTAACACATGTAGAATAAAACCTTATCAAATTTTCCCGACACTAGTTTTTGCGAAAAAAA
>VCCN01006870.1:3167607-3178588 GCA_006491835.1 Architeuthis dux | reverse complement strand
CCCAAAAAAATTTCCTACTCCCCGAATCTGACCCTGAAAAAAGGTTCACCTCTATTTCAACCCTTGGGGTTGGGGGGATGTTTCTTTCACTTTAGATCCCTAAAAGAAAAAGTTTACCTCGCTTTTGACTGTGAGCTCATATATAAACATTATTACTCTCTCTCCTATACGTTGATGTTGTGTTGCTGCCCAACCCACTAATACAGGCTGGTGGCTGATGACTCTCACTGTTACTCTCCCTATGAAGTAACTGTTGCTGTCCAACCCCCTTCCACAGGCCTCATGATTACTGTTGCTGCTGCTGATGATAATGTAGGAGGGACAGCCCATCCCATTCCTCAGTAAAGGTGTGCATACCCATCCCCTTCCCATAGTATCTATTTCTCTGGCTGCTGGCTGATTTCACTCTCGCTGTCACTCTTCCTATCAGTTCTCCCCCTCTCTTAGTGAATGTGTACAAAGAAACAAATAAACAAACTGACAGATGGTCAGATTTATATATATATATATAAGGATATATATTTCATAGCTGTCCTCTATGAAGTATAACTATGCTACAACAATTGTTGGACAAAGGTATTTCATGTTATTTAGGAGATGGGTGACTGCCGGAGTTAACCCCGAAAAGTTTGAAGTGAATAATAGCCATTTTCTATACTTTTTACACATAAGCAATAACACTCCCAGGAACAAAAATCGCGTTGCACAGTGTAATCATGTCAACAGTTTTGTCTCCATCATACACTGGTGATGATTTTGAGGGACCGGAGCTAGAATAAAATTGTCATTTCTACTCAGATTTTGGCATTGTAATAATTGGTAAAATAATTGTTTACTGTACATGAAAAGGTAAATGAGGCAAATGGTGATGCTCTATTATACTGACATAAGCTGTAACAAATACATATATTATACACATATATGAAAACACACTCATACATAGGAGTAAATGTATTTGTGTATACACATGCCTGTATATATACACATAATTCCACATATATACACAGGTGTTCTATATACTTATGTGTACATCATCAAGATTGATTGATTGTTTTGTTTAACGGCACATCGACCCTTCGGTTTCTTTTTGAATACACAATTTATGTAGACCTACTATTGTGGACAAATTATACTAGATGGACTATTGCAACCAAATTATTGTAGGCAAATTAATGTAGGCACATTTTTGTAGACAATTTGTTGTCAAGGTATATATATCGAATCTGGATTTTATATCTTTGAGTTAATAGGTGAAAGAACAGGTGGCCTCTGCAGGGGATGCAATTGGCATATTCTAGGCCCCAGCTGACAGCGCTGACATCATGAAGTGGTCAAAGGTATTTACATGAACCTAAACAAATGCAGACATATATATATATATACACACACACACACATACACAAATAGACATACACACATATTCTTGTATAATAGTGAGACAGAGACAGAGATACACAAACACATTGTATAGAAAGTCAAAGTTAGAGACAGAGAGAGATAAGATAAAAGATGAAAGAGAGAAAAGGATTTACTTGGAGTTTTGTTGATACAGAAAACTAAAAATAAGCTGCTGAAAGATCTCAGGTCTCCTAGGGGTTAATCCCAAGCATTTATATTCAAGGCAGAAGAGATCCCTAACTTTTGGTTATTACCAGGGGATTTTCTTTTGCAGTTTAAAATATTTAGGATAAGTTTTTCTCATCTATCACTGATCTTTTTCCATTGGGGTGTTGAGGTAGAGTGAAACAGAAATGGTAATGAACCTAAACTCAGTATGCTTGACCCCCAATTTCTCACACTGACAAAAGTGAACACCACAATCCCTTGGTAAAGTCGTTTGTACCAGGGTTGCCAAATTAGCAATTTTCTGGCTGGTTTGGGCTGATTTCTTTCCAATTTAACCAATGAAAATCTATGATAGCCGACTAAATCTGGTAAGTTTAATAAAAGTAAATGTACAATTTTTATTAATAATTTATTCTGTAGTCTTAGTATGTAGTTATTTTATGATAATTATAAAAGATATTTATTAATTGGGAACCTATATTTGCTCATAACCTGTGTTAGCGATAGCGAAACAAGTGGCCTAGATCATGTAAATAAATAAAGAGAAACCTTGGAAGCAGCCTTATAGTATGGATAATTTTATATCTGATAGAATATGATAATTATAAAGACATTTATTATAATTATCATATTCTGTTAGATATAAAATTATCCATTCTTTGAATTTCATACTGTTGGCATAGGGAACCACCATATATTCGTGCTTAAAAAACGATCGCGAAAATAGAGAAGTGAGCAATGTGTACGTTTCAAAGCTCCTGCCTTTCCATGTGTACGTTTCAAAGCTCCTGCCTTTCCATGAGTGTGTTGTTAGCTCAGATGGTTAGAGCAGAATCTGTGTATAAGGTGGACGTGGGTTCAATCTCTGCACAGCACTCATTTCTCTTTATTTATTTACACAATCTAGGCTGCTTGTTTCGCTCACACTGGTGCCGAACAAATATAGGTTCCCAATTAATAAATGTCTTTATAATTATCATATTCTGTTATAAATTATCCATTCTTTGAATTTCATATATATGTATTATATATATAACATTTTTAGCTATAAAATTAGCTGATTTTAGCCATTTTTAAAGACAGTTTTAGCTATAAATAACAAAGCATATTTGGCAACACTGGTTTGTACTTAACATCGACAGTGATCCATCCTCTAGGAGTTAAAAACAGGTTCATATCTAAAACTTTACACTATGTAGGTTTTATTTCTTTACTATCTATAACTTTTCTTATCCCTGATAATTATAACTTGGAATATAATAAATGGATTTAGGAAAATACAAGTGTTTGACTGTTACCAAACTACGAGAAGCCTAAGTTATAAATTCTTGTAGCTTTTCAATAATCTTGAAAACATACCAAATTACCAGACAAAATAAATTTTAAATTAAAGTAAATTAGGAACCTTTTTGAAAAATAAAAAAAAATAAATATGGTTAAAAAAACTATCAAAAGTTTTCAAGGATGGAATCAGGGAAAGATTTTGTCACTGTGCTGAAGAAAAATAAAATAAAATATAATAAACATTTAACAACATTTTATTTTAGTGTGAAAAAAAGTATACAATTTGTATATACATAACAATCTTATTTCCACAATATCTAGGGCCTTAAAACCTTTGTGGTGGTGTAATAAACATCATAATTCTTCTTAAAATAATTTGCATCTGTTGATATCACTACATATTCCGGTAATCTATTCCAAAGTCCCACCACTCTATTGCTAAAAAAGAATTTTCTGATATTCAATCTACTTTCATTTGCTTCTACCGTAAATGTATGGCCTCTCAGTCCATTGTACCCCCTTCTAGTAAAAAATATATCAGTGTTTACTACTTCTAAACCATGCATAATTTTAAACATTTTTATTAAGTCTCCCCGATCGCTCCTATTTTTTAAAAGATGTTAACCCTAACACTTTTAGTCTATTTTTAATTCCGGTACTTAGTTGTTTGTCTCTGGACTTTTGCTAAAAGATTTTTTATCTCTCTAATATTACTTATTGTCTTTTATTTAGTTTTCAAATAACATCCAATAAAATATGTCAATTTGTAGCAAATTTCAACATCCAAGTAGTAGATAAGAATACAGAGAAAAGTCCATCATTATAAATAACTATTTTTCTCCAGGTAATCTTTAAAAATATCTATCTATATAATACTAAAAGTCTGATAAGTAGCCAAAACAGTGCATTGTAGCCAGAGGTATTGAATTAAGGTACCCCTAAAATGTGCTAACTTAAAGAATGCAAACAAATCTCAGGACGATTTGCAACTGAATAATAACAGTATGGGGTCCTCGTTTGCCCATATCCCTATTTATATCATAAGGACCGATTTGTCAGGGGAGATAACTGTTATATGCTAATTATAGAGTAGTCTCCCTTATTTATTTGCAAATGCTTAAAAAATCCAGGTTCATTCTGGTTACATCAGATTGCACAAATCTTCTCTCAAAGGGTGATCCAACAGGTCACAGGGTTGTCTTGTATTATCTAGAATGTCACAGTTTCCAAAGGTTTCGATCATCCTTCTAATAACTTGACTCAGGCTGACAAATCTCCACCCACGCTCTTAAGAATAATCTTTAAAATCTGGAATGACTTTAATTCACTATTTTTCATGGAATATAGATTTGTTTCAACTTCTCATAACTTAAAAAGTTGCTGTTCCTAATAATATTATAAGAACAAAATGTAATGAGCGTAGCGCGGGCTTAAACAATTCGACCTAGTGAAACAAACATCCCTGCAACTTCAGTTGCAAATGAAAAAAGCTCTCAACCTTGGACAGAATTCGATTATTTTTCAGATGCACAATGGCTCAAGAATGGCTGTCTTCACTGGCTTGCATTTCCATTGAGAAACAAAAACTCATCGATTCAGAATGAAAAAGGGATTACACAACAAGATATTAGAGGAATTTGCTATAAAACCAAAGCACTTGGAATTTATGTTTGAAGTAAGTTAATGTTTATTTCTTATAAAACCGCAGGCATTTTTACTTTTAAATGTATGCTTAAATTCTTCTATTGAAGATGGTACCTTAAATTGTACATATGCTAAATTTTGAACTAGTCTAGGACAGTCTGATTTTTTAGCACTGCCCTTCTATATATACATATATTTTGTGTGTGTAACACTTTCAATGAGTGTGCATATACTACACTTTGATCTCAAACAGAAGAGCCGGGGAGTGACACTTTTATACTAGGCAGAGTGCAGATACTCTGATCCTAAACAGATGTACCAATCATTACATAAATAATCCTGTAATTTTTTATGTGTACTAAGATAGTTATTATATAATGTATGATACAACATGTTAACTGTAATTTACTAACACTCAGAGTAGAGAGTAGGGTTGCCATACATCTGTATTTTAGTGCACGTCTCGAAATCTTCATCCAGAAAGAATTTTAAAATTCTTCAAAATTCCGGAATTTCAGCTTTCATCATGGAAAAAACATGAAACTGTAATGATGAAAGAGAGAGAGAGGCTGAAAGAGTGGGGTAGACGCCTGTACAGAGTTGTCAACATGGAGTTTTAGAGCTAGCATGTAGTGCCATATATTGCTTTTTTTTGTTCTTCAGCCATGTGCATTGATTTTTCCATATTACTATCACAGGCCATGTATTGCTTTTTCTTGTTCTTCAGCCATGTGCATTGATTTTTCCATATTACTATCACAACCATAAATAAAATGTTGAAAGTATACCACTTTTTTCTTATGCCTTTTTTTTTTTACACTGTACCATTTGCTTTTCCTGTCATGCATATAAGGCATTTTAGTAATTTTCAACCATAATCTAGCCACTGTCGCTTATTATTTACAGGTGTTGGCAACTAAGATGGCAACCGGGAACATCCTCTTTTTTTAATGTTTTGAAATGGCAATAAAGTCTTCAAATATTGGTGCTGCATAAGAAATACCATAATGAAATATCTAGACATTGACAGTTGACAACATTATAGAATATAAAAGGGGGAAGTTAAAGCAGTTACTTTTTTTTTTCTTTTATTAGAAAATATCAACATAGGTTTCTTTCAGTTTTCAAGTTGGTCTGCCTGGCTGGCTGTGCATGTATCACGCATACAGGCCGCACCAATGGGGCTAGAGTGCTGAAAATTTAAACATTTACTTCTTTTGTTTTTTGAAAATTCCCCCACTAAATAGGTTTTTTAGTGGGGGGTTCAATTTGCAATGTAAGTTTACGCTAAATTGATCACTGGTTTGTGTTTGCTTGTTTTTTGAAAATTCAATTTTAGTGATCACTGCCCAACAAACAGAGCAAAGTAACTTATTCATTGATAACCCCTTTGTCCAATTTTTTAATTGATCACCCCGATTATGACGTGCTGCCAAAAGACATTGGTCACAGGATGGTTTCTATTGAGTGACTAACCAGACCTGTTATTAATTTCTGATCGATGTAACTTTTATTGCGGCAGGTCCCCTAGCAGATTCATTTGCTCATCTTCAAAGTGATTTAAAAATAAGCTTTATTCATTCATTCATTTCTTGTTGCTCGCAGCCAGGCCAGTCGGGGAGGTAGGAGGGGAGATTTGGCTTGTGTTATTGAACATAGTGTAGAGATCGGTCTCCTCCTATGAGAATAAAGGGATCACCACGGGAGGCTCTCTACATGATCCCCCAGATGCTTACGTCACCTTGTGGGTGGCATTCATCTTACCAAAAATCATCTTGCTGAAGTCGGTTTTACCAAACATTGATTGGTCACTTTTTTTCAGAGTTTATTATTTAACAAAAAAAACTGGTTAACTTTTTTTTCTAAAATTACTGTGATGGGGGTATGTTAATGTTTGCAATTTATGAAAACAAAAGTTTCTATTGTAAATCTGGTATTTATTTACGATAAGATTTAGTACTTATAACATATATTGTGTATAAGATTTATGAAGAAAAAAAGGATTTTATTTACGATCGTATGTGTCTGTACGTGATTTATGAAAAGAAAAAGGATTTATTGTTGTTGGTTGAGTATTTACAATAAAAGGAATTTTATTTTCATTTTATTTCAGGTATTATTTGGATTAACATAGGTAATTGTATAGTTCAGCCCGCGTAGAATTGTTGTTCATTGGACGGCATATATTATTTTAACATATTTTGGCAGAGATTTATGAAATTTTTAACATCGAGTAGCAGCAGGTTTGAAAAAAAATATTACTGAAAACACAAATAATTACTAGTAATTTTTTTTATTTTCAAAACCTTGTTCGAAAAATCAACGTTCAGTAAAACCTTCGGCAAGATGAACCAGACCCCACCTTGTATACCCAGTTGGTCACCCATCTAGTTAGTGACCTGGCTCGATGTTGCTTAACTTCAGTGATTGTTCAAGAACCGGTGCATCCAATGTGATCTGTCCGTAACAGTTCACAGCTAGAACATTCACAGCTAGTCAATGAAGAAAATGTTGTTTGTTTTCTTATTTTTGGTCTCAAAATAGTGTAGTGTTAAATGGCACCTATTTTGAAAATGTAAACTAGCAGTGTGATATCATCAGAGCTGCTGTAACCTCACTGACACTTGATTTGAATAGCAGGAACAAAATACCTATTAACTTGGGTGGCTAGAGTAAATATTTAAACTGAGACAGTATTACAGCAAATGATCACTAGGAGAATGATTAATTAGAGACCTTTTATAGTCAAGGTTGTTTGATTTTTGACATGAAAGAAAAATTAAGAATAAAATCAGAAAGGTCTGAGCACAAAAATAGTTGTGTATAATAAGGATTTGGATTAAGTTTTTATCCAACCAGACATTTCTAGTCATTGATATATTCATGCACTCACTCGAATGCATGTGTGCAATGAAACAGATATTTTCAGGTTATATATATATATATACCACACTGTCAAAATCCAGCCCAAGTCTGGAGTTTACTTTGTTTTTCTACTGTAACAAGAACAAGAAAAATACTCACCAAAATTAGGGAAGTAAACTCTTCACTGTTTGTCTCTGCAGTCACGTTAAACCAAACCGTTATGTAAAATTAACATTCCGCTACAATACATAGGTAAAACTGTGCTTCCCCTAAATAAGCGTATGAATATACACAGAACCAGTACTAAGTGCTGTCAACATATAGTCAACCATTTTAGGGAAACATCTACCAACTCATCTTTTTCCATTCAAATTATTGAAAAATTTAAAGGAAATGGATACAATAGGTTTGGTAGCGTTGATGACGCTATGCTTAAAATACATCAACAGTGGGGGGGATGAGATTATTAAGACCATGCATGTAATTTATCTCTAAAGACTAAATATTACAGCTAAGAAGAAAAGCTTGCATGATGATGGGGATTGTGTTGGTATCCTTTTCCCCCCCTTGCCACGCACTGGAAATCGTCCAATATGTTCTCGTATTAATAGAAACCACAGAGAATCTGCTATTTCATGTGGAGATTTCTTTTTATAAAATTAAGAAATTAGTCGCACTGGTAAACACTCAATAGGGGGTACATGACTGCATGGGTACCATCCGTTTTACTGTTAACTGATCCCCCCATCGGCCGTTTACTATAGGTCATTTTGATAAGTTTTGCATCCATAAAAAATACATTATGATAATGTCCTAAATAAAATAACAAGCTACATATATTATGATACTGCCCTAAAACAAAAGAAACTAAATATGAGAATTATAGCACTGCTGGGGAACCATGGTAGAATGACTTTTGTTTTTAAATACCTGAAACATTTCCACGGCAAACAACTGATGATCCCTACAAGCAAACTTTACTTATAGTACTATAAGATCTAAACGTTTCGGCCGATCCATTCTTTAGCTTTCTTCAGGTGTAAAATCTGAGTGTGATGGGTTAAACAGAAATTATGTTTAAAGGGAGGTAGCCCTTATAGCACATGTACCGGGTGTTTCTGCGTCTTTGTCCTGTCGGGTTTAGATTTGTTGAGAAGTGGAAGCCACATCGGGTTGAAATCTGCACTTGTCTGTCTAATTCATTTAGTCGACATTTTACACCTGAAGAATGCCGAAGAATGGATCGGCCAAAACGTTGTGTTTACAACACAAATAACAAGAAGGAGTTCAACTGTCCGAAGAACCATTTGAATAGAAAAACATCTTTAGCGTTTAAAGCTACAAAGCTTTCTAGACTATATATATAAATAAATGGCTTGGCTTCGTGAACAAAGATTTGGGGGGTGGGGGTATTCCACAGAAGGACCATAAACGGTGGGGCCTGTGTATGGAATAACCCTCCAGTCGGAGCAATGAAGTTTTAAGGTGAAGTGCGACTTGCCCAGGCCTACCCTACTGGAGTGGTGCGAATAGGAGCAAAGCCCATAGGTTGTAGGTTTGACAGAAGTGTCCTTCTCCTGGAAGATGCCTGAGCTAAGCACAGATCCTCATGTCAGTATGGCTGTCTGTGACTTTAAGCACAGATCCTGGACACTCCAACAGAAGCAGATGTGTGCTGACTGCAGTGGTCTGCTGCCCTCTCAGAGTAACTCAACAGTATGGTGGCCTGGGCATGTTTGAGCCCAGGTCAGTCACAATCCTGAAAAAAAAAAAAAAAAAAAAAAAAAAAAATGGAAGCAAAAAAAAGGAATTTTGTGTCCATATTAGTTTTTAACCTGTAAGGTCCAGACATCCTCTTCTCACCCACCTGTTTGTTTTTTTCTAGATGCAGTACTTATCAGGTTCTAGAGAGTTTAAGACATTAGTAGTAATTTGACAATGTAGAACTGAAAGATTGAGAAAAACGTGTAACATATTTATTATCATTAAGATAAGACTTTATGCATTTCGCCATTTTTTTTACAGGTGTCTTCAGAAGTTTTTGTAATACAGAAAAAGTTTATGTCTCAACATTTAATGAGCTGCACTCTGCAGTTTTTCTGTAATGTAAAAACTTCTGAAGACGCCTGTGAAATGAAATAAATATGTTTGAGATGTAACACACATTTCATTTCCAAATTACTACCATTCTGTCGGATTATATTACATCCACACAACTATATATATATATATATGTATAACATGTAAGTTCTAATTTTTTTTAAGCAAATGAGATATATTTTATTTTTCATCAATTCATATTTTGGGTAAAGCTATTATGTTTTCTCCATGATTGTCTCTAGTAAGTTACATTCGGTACAACTTTAACAAATTATACAATTGTGAAATATGTTCTCATAATTTGCTTAGATAGCAATATATCAAATGAAAGATAAGTGCATTTTATATTAAAAAAATGAAATTGTTAACTAACCAAAAAAAAAAAAAATCAAATATTTTTTTACAAATTGTCAAAATTGCTATTTCTTCCAGACACATCTATATTGTTGTTACTTATTCCTGTAGACTCCTTGTGGAGCATGGGGCTGCATTGTGGTTTCAGTGTAGCATGTAAGTTTTACGAGGTGGAGTTGCTAGCCCCACACCCAAGATGGACTGCCTTACAGAGCTAAAGGGTTCCAACTACCCTGCTATTTACCCATAACTGCGGGGAGAAGTAGATTCATATCTTTCCCAAGGCATTCGTGTGAAGTGAATACACGCAGTCTCAACCGAAACTCAAATTTTGTTTGCCGATTCTGTTTTCCATACTGATAACTGTCGTGCCACTCCACACCTCAAACACATCTATATAATATAGAAGTATTTTTGTACACTGAAAAAAATACTGTAGCTGTTTTTAGGTGATATCTGATAAACATAGCTTGAATTATTTATTACAATTTTCTTTTAGTATCAGCAAAATTATAGTTATGCTTTAATGGAATTGATGCCTACACTGGTAATAAATCTTATTATTTTCAATCAAAAATTATTCAAAAGAGAAAAGAAAATTTGTAGAAACTAGGAATGTAAAGCAGAGAAGCAGCTGTCTTGTGAGTGAAATCATATATGGCTAGAATGATCGGTGCAATAGTTGTTTCTGATCAAAGTTGAAATAAAACAAATTTTGAATGTTTCTTCTATTTCCACCATCAGAGGTTAAATCAAAATCCTCCAGAAATCATAAGCTTTCTATCAATGTACTGTTATAATCTTGTGTTGCACAGTTTTGAAATGTTAAGTAGCTCACAAATAAATACAGTCAGAATTATAGATTTACCTAGCTTACCATAATCTAGTAGAAACCTACAATTGTGCAGATTAAATTATGTAACAGATACATATGTATTTTTGCACTCGCACACTCAGGTCATTGAGTGAAACCACTTGACACTTGATATATATTTCCACAAAACACCCAAGTTTTAGATTTCTTAGAACTAAGTGCTTTTAGATAACCAAGTTTCTGAACATGGAAATATACTTCTTCAACGATAACACGATATCCATTGTAGACCAAAATTCTAGGAAAAGCTTGTATCTTGTCATCAACCATTTTACCTTGGAACTTTGACGAGAT
>VCCN01006870.1:3135065-3145719 GCA_006491835.1 Architeuthis dux | reverse complement strand
TATTAAAGAAATACTACTATTTCAAAATTTGACTAACGAGTCTATTTTCTTCCTTCTCTCTCTATGCAGTAAATAAACAGCTCTGACCGGAATCTCTCCTGCTCTTTTATCACTGCTGTCCACAGTGGGCACTGCGTGAACCATAGTGCCTTAACTCGCTTGATAGTTTGCCTATGATATGTGCCCAGTCGCGCAACAAAGCAACCTTCATAGGAACTGTACAGTAGACAGTTCCACAGGGATTTTTGTTGTTTTTATTTCTAGAAATGAGAAGATTATTGAAGGATTATTGATAATAGTATTAAATATCTTGTAAAAGTATAAATAAATAAACATATATATTATACATATATATCGGGTGAAAATAAATAGGGTGTGCTGCAGTTCCACAGTGCCTACACACGAGCTGCCACTGAGCCAGACATAATTGTCATGTAAAATAATTTTCCATCAGTTGTACGAAACTACGGCTTCAAAGTATTTCGGTCAGTTTGCTTCAGTGTTGCCAATATCTAAATTTAGATAATTCTAAACAGCAGAAGTCAAGGGAGATAATTTATATAAACTATGAAGAAAGATCTATAATTTTTAATATTTTATTTATTTTTATCAGATTTCTCAGGAACCACTGATCCAAAAAACTTCAATCTCGATACTGTACTGCTTTGTGTGCTGACTAATATATCTGGCGAATGTCAACTTTGTATAATGACTAGTTGCCGAGTAATCAGTGTATACACACACATACACAGATTTCTTCCAATGTAGTTAGATTACATTAATACCAATATGAATAGTTAAAAGCCAATGTCAATATCAGGATTCAAGATTAGTTACAACTTTTTAATACAATGAGCAGTCTTAAGAAGAGAATCAATTTCTTCAAACTATAAATTAGTGCAAAAGAAAGAGAAACTTCTTGACTGAGAATAGGATAAAAGGGAAAATAAAAGTGCATTCTACTGGAATGTGTCCAAATCTT
Source organism: Architeuthis dux (assembly GCA_006491835.1). Classification (NCBI taxonomy): domain Eukaryota; kingdom Metazoa; phylum Mollusca; class Cephalopoda; order Oegopsida; family Architeuthidae; genus Architeuthis; species Architeuthis dux. Next base: position 3,144,737 of record VCCN01006870.1, on the reverse strand, counting down.
AAACCAACAAGACTATCAGATGTTCGACTGGTGATTTTTGCCAAGAAGGCCTGGGGTAAAATAAGCTGTCCAGTAACTGGTTATTGACTTTTGTAGTCAATTATCTGCCAAATCCAAACCTATTTGGGTGTAGCATGTCATCAATGTTCTTTTAGTTGCACCTGAAGAGCAGCGCCAGATAGACCAGTTTTCATCTTGTTATCCTGTACACAGCAGTGGTCTTTATTAAGAATTGGCCAGACTATGAAAGAAAAGGAGAGAAAGCTTTTGGCACCAACCACCATGAACTCTGTTTGAAAATATAAAAATTATTGCTACAAATATATATTTGTTTTACTATTCTTTCCTTTCTCGTACTTCTCAGCATGCTATCAGAGACACATTCGTAGTGAGCTCGTCTCTAGTATTAGCAGGTTAAAATACCAATGGTCAGGTTTTGAATGCTGAATTTTAAAGAAGGCACACTATCTTCTAGGAAATTAGCAAAACATGATCTCCCCAAAAGCATATCCTAAGAAAGAAACCCTGTTAACAATTAATGAAAAGCAAGATTCTTCAGTATAAATGACCATAGCAGTAGTAACACCACATTTGGGGGACTTGGTTAAGTGTATAACTATATAATTTTTACATAGCTTACATAGTCTTTTAGAACCTACCACTACTGTTTGGGTTATTGGAATTTCATTTAGATCTAATTTGGCATTTTTTGTATTCATTAATGCAATAGTATCTTAAACTCCAGCATCAGAACAAATTCAGTATCTTTCAAACATCATAAATTTGAATCAACACTTAGCCATTATATTTTTTGTCTACCCAATCCTATATATTATTCTGCTTGTTCATATGTATGACTATTACACTTTTGAGAGATAGTGCTGCCCTCACCCTTGACACGGCTCTCCTTTACTCTCTCTCATTACAAAGCACGAATATAGCCACACCTACCAACTCCTCGCTTCTTTCATCACGTTTGTCCAAAAAACCCTGCACGAGATCTTAAGAATGGGTAGGCTGATCTACTCACTAGGATCATTGTGAATGCAACAGTCACAGAGAACTGAAGCTCTCTCGATGACATCTCACTGCTGGCTGAGTAAGGAGAGAGAGGTTCTGTTCACGCATGCGCAGTGAGGTCCCCTCTGATTGGTTGCCAAGTTACATTACGGCTGTGTAACTGGTTCTCGAGACATTCAAAATGGCTGGATACTTTCCGGACAGACATCGTACATCCGCTAGGTGAGAAATTACTTTAACAAAATTATATACTTTAATTATAAATAAACTCTACCTCTCTAAATTAGATTATTTAACAAATAATATTAGCAGCATAACAGATAAGCAATTTACTCAATCTCATGCTGAGTTATAGGTCCCAGGAGTTGAATATAAAGTGCTTCCAACTGGTACATATTATAAATAAATTTTGTCTTTTCTCATCATGTATGTGCCTGATGGTATTACTTTCATGCCTAACTAATATGCAGTTCCAGTAAATGTCTTTCCTTTTTCCTGTATACATGTTCATGATAGTATAATTATATCAAATTTAAAAATAGAAATACAAAGAGTTCTCTTTATTTAAATTGAGGACAAGACCAAAATTAAAAGCCGAGGAAGTTATTTTGTGAGAGAGACACCAGAACGCCAGCCTACCCACTTATCAGGTCCTTAATTCTTGTCACGATTGATAAGTACAAGGCAATATTAGAACATCCTGTAGAGGCTCAATTCATGAAACTAGCTGAAAACCTGCCCTATGGCAGGAACTTACAGCTAGTTCCTGAAGAAGGCCTAAATGGGGACTTTGACCCCAATAAGAGATCAAGATCCTTAAATCTTTACCTCTGGCTACAATGCACCATTTTGCATACCTAGAGATCACATACAGATCAACGGAATCAGACTTTTAGTGATAGATAGATAGATGGAAATCAGGTCAGTATTATTGGGGAGAGTGTAATTTTCAATAACTCATATGCAAAAGACATGCTCCAAATTTTCCCATTAGTAACCACTGAAAATTTGCTGGTCATAGTTTACATTGTAAATCCCCCCCCCCCCCAAAAAAAAACTTACAGGGTTTGGGAATTTTTGAAAACTAACTTGCTAAAAACATGCTCTGGTGTCCCATTAGTACACATAAACAATCTCATGGAGATACATTGTGGTTCCCGAGTTACACTGTCACATACGGACAGACAGACATTTGGTGAATTATAGTATGATGTAAAGGATTAGCTGTTCCGATATAGAATGACACTCAAACGGCCCCATATTCACCATATTCACCAATATTCTTTCACAAAATATCACATATGTAGGAAATATGGATAGGAGTTCACTGCTATAAACATGTGTACTGTCAGATTAGCACTTGACATAATTCTGACCATTTTGATTGGATTTAAGTGGTACTATTTTATCACTGTATAGTATTGATATACTGTTATTTTGTAAAGTAGATGCTAAAGACCAGAATAGCAATGTGGTCACTTCTCTAGTATTTAGTATAGTAGCTACTATAAACTGGAACTTATTAGTAGAAATTGAAGAAGTGGTCTTGTTGTCATTGCTCCTTTTTGACTATTGAGTATGGAAGTCTCCTTTTAGATGGTTAGCTTTTTACTCTTTATATAAGAGAATATACAAATATTTGCTATAATCCCAAAAACAGACTAGTTATGTCTATGAATAATTATTAAAGACTAAATTATAGGTGTACATCAATAACTAATGAAATAAACGAATAAACAGAATGTAAAAACATTTTCCGTAGTAACATCCTAAAAGCTTTGAGACTTATATAAATATAAACTTCTATATTAAAAGAGAAAACATTTTTTTTTCAGCAGCATCTTTAGTGCTTGAAGCTACAAAGCTATCTATATATACACACACAGACATTTTATTAACATTATTCTAGTTACAGAGGTGGCACGTGGGACCCACAGACCCCACAAAGAGTGGGGACGCCAGAGCTCTGGTGGTGCAATTGGACCTACTGTGTAACCTTTAACTTTGTGTGTGTGTGTGGGGGGGGGGTCAAATTTAACAATTAGCAGGAGTTGCATTCAGACCTAGCGCTGCCACTGTAGTTAGCAGTAGTCAACAGTAAGTTTGATCAAGACATGAAGAGGAACCATATCAATAATGACATGAAACAATCCACATATATAAAACACAATATCCATATATGTTTTTTTGTGTGTAACATTTTTCAATGAGCCCACAGATACTACACTCTAATACTCGACAGAGTGTATCCTCCATAAATGTTTACATTTGGACCCCACCCTGGTCCCATACCTGGAATATATCCTTGGGTGGGCAGTGGGTTAAGGAAGAAGTGATGAAATTTTTGGACAGATCCATGCACAATTATTTCCCCTGACAATGATGTTGGCAGAGGTATGCACTCTGAGAGCTTTCTAGTTTTCAATATATTCTAATTATTTTCTAAATCCAGTCAATTAATCATTAAATTAACTAATGTTCTTCAAATCAATTTTCGGAGGCCTATTTTACATTGATAAAGTGCACATTAGAGGCACCACTGAAATACTCATCTTTAAGGATTGAAATTCTTTTTGTGTGCTCTACTAGTCATAAAACAATAGAATGCTTGCTCCAGCTACAAACAAATACAAAATTTATATAAATTATTTAATTTATTACTACTTACCACTACTAATGGTGGCTCTAAGCAATGGCAGTTTGCTGGTCCTGATGCTCATTGTAAGCAACATTAGCAGTGTGGCTCAATTTTGATTCAAATTTTAATTTATATAAATGTTTATTCCAAATGGATATATCACAAGGTTGTAGGATGTGATTTAAATGAAATAGAATCATAATATATAACCCTAATGAACCTCTTAACCCCAACCCCTTACCTGGCAATTATGACCTTTCCCATTTCAAAATGGCTAACCCTAAACTACTTACTAACCCTAACATTAAAACTACCTACTAACTCCTAAAAAATCACGTTCTGATATATATTATGATTCTATTTCATTCTTAAGGTAGTCATTTTCACATTATTGACTTGGATTTGTTATCATTATTGTTGGTGGATATAAATCCAGAACAGCCTCCAAAAATGTGTGAAAATGCTCTTTAGGATGAGGGTACTGCTCACACAGAAAGTGCAGTGCAAATTATCTATCAAAATGGTCATCTTTTCTGCCATATTTTGGCACGTGTCCTCTGGCATTTCTCCACTACCTTTCAATGTTCTGCATGCTGGCAGAATGGTTCACGGTCAGGTGTGTGTACCTCTCGACTGATAATGGGGCATATGCCGACCAACAGTCCAACATGATAACAGTTCATAGAAGTATCCACTTTTTATGTACTTTATGAGTGTCTGTCTCGTTGATTTCGTTACTCTCTCAATTCCTCCACGTGCCAGCAATGAAACACCCCTTATGGGATTTTCTTTTACCAAACTTTGCTTCATCAACTTCGACAATAATACCGGTCCTCCCAGGGGCACACTATTCTTGAGTATATTAGTTTTATATTAGCACCTCCCTCAAAAAACTATACCAGTCAACAACTGTGTGTGAAGACCCAATATTCAATTGTTGCAGTACTTCTGCTTGAGAGACGATTCAGCGAGAACCAATAAGTGAGCTCCAGGACTTTCCCAATGGAGAGATGGGTATCCTCAAAGAATGATCTCTACAAGGCACTTTTTTGGAAACAGTGTCTCTTCTTTATATATATTTTTCCACTGTCTTTGGAATAAGTCATCCATCTGTCACAATGGAAAAAAAATTCTTGTTCACAGATATTTCTAAGCTGCATGATTCACATACTGCTTTCGTTGCAATCAATTTCTCCAGAAAATCCATCGTTTTGTCATGAAAAATTTCCACCAGCTCCCCAAAACTTCTGCATAGTTGACACAAAGCAGCACTCATCTTTTTATAAATACACTATTTTAAAAAACTTTTTTTATCATCTGCTTCTTTGACTTTAATTTGATTTTTAAAAAAAACAAAAAAAAAAAACAGCTGATGCTTACAACGAGCGTGCTTCAAGCCACCATTAGTAGTGGTAAGTAGTAATAAATTAAACTACTTGTTTGTAGCCGGAGCAAGCTGAGATTCCATCGTTTTATGACTAGTAGAGCACACAAAAAACATTTTGACCCTTAAAACTGTATTTCAGTGGCGTCTCTAAAGTACAATACTTCCAAAATCTTTCCTTAAAAGAAAAAATATATTATTATTATTAACTGTTCCCATTTTCTTTAAAAAAATAAAGGCTGAATTTGACGTTTACACCGCTTTTTAAAAGTGTAAACATGGAGCTTTCAACCACACTTACCTCAGAGTTCATATTGTTTAGTAAATAATTTTCAGTTGAAATATTTCTACAATCTTTGTTCTTATTAATAATACGAAGATGATTACAATAAAATTCACAGGGTTACTAGATTCTGGCATCTTTATCGCTTTGTTGTCAGTCCATATCATTGTCGTTCAATTCTCGTCTGCTAGAGCACTTCCGGTGGGAAAAAAAAACGAATGAAAAATCGATAAAATGACTAAAAGTTATAAAAGAATTTTATTTGGCATAAACTGGCTGACCTACTTAAACCATGCAAATGTTCAGTCGAAATAAAAAAAAAAATATTACCCCATTGTAAATTCATCGAGTGGATCCGGAACAAGGATACGGACAATGACCCCAACTCTACCGAACAAAAAACCCACATAGTAGAAAATAAAACAGAATTTGTTTAAAGTGTTGGCCCATCACGAATTTTCTTATTTCTTTTATTTTTAATTAATGAAAATGTGTTTTTTTACACAAAAATCGGTTCCGGAAAAATGTTATAAGGTTTTATTCTAGACCTTTGGGATTGGCACAACTCAGCCATGGTGGTCTCGATTGGAATTATGAGTGTGAAATAAAAAGAAACAATTTAACAAACAATATTATAAAATATCTGTTCCCCTTCGTTTTTCTTTCATGACTTCTCTTATTTCTTTTATTTGTATTCCTTAAAATAAAATTAGAAACATTTAAATTCAGAAATGATAAGGTGAGTAAACATTGTATTATTAAATTCTTTATTTGTGTCGTATTATCTGTACTTGTACTCGTGTATAGATTTTTATAGATTTAATATAGATTGTAATTCTTCATTTCTGTTTGTAATGTCTTCACAACAACCGCGATTATTTAGGACTCTAAACTTCCCTACATTCTAGATTTTGTTATACTTAAATGTGGTTGAATTCCGGGATGTCCGTTTTAGTTTATTCTTTATCAGGTAATTTACATTTCATAATGTTAGCTATTAAAAACTATAAATAGATTTTGTTTTCTCTTTTTTTACTGTGAGGTTATTGTCCAGTAGAGATGGGGTTATTGTCCGGTAAGATTATTGTCATGGATCCACCGGAACATGGGTCATGGCGTCAGATTTTGGCACCCTATTGTAAATAATTTATCAGTAAATAATAATCTTGGAGTCGAAATGATTTATAAATTTCCAAAGATCACTACCGGACATTTTATCTCCATATTCTATTTTCACATGACACCGTTTTTTTTCGCAAAGTAAATAAAAACAGAATATGTTAGTTCCTTCCACACCAATCAATATAACGAAATTGGAGAAATTAAAATCACACCTGAATTGCAAATATATGTTTCCAACCAACGGGTTTTTGATGTTTGTTTCCACCAGCAATAAATGTCTCACTCAACTTGAGTTATTTGGCAAAAATGGTGGTCGGTGTCTTCTGATTAGTTTTTATTTTTTAACTATTGGTGTAATTTCCATTTTGAATGTAATGAGAAAATATTACAGCAATTACTTCTGCAAAATTTCGAAAGTAAGTTTTAAAATCCTTGATGACAATTGTTTGTAATTGACAACAGAACTTAACTACAAATATATCGGAGGAAGAAATAAAGATGATTATGGGGGCCTCGCTTGATGTTTTGTAAATTTCACAATGGTTTTAAAGCCATTATTCTCCATAGAGCATTTTAAACTATATAGCGTTTAATTTGTTTTAGTGCTTTAGTATTTTTGTGGAAAAATGTTGAAAAGTAAATTACTTAAACCAGGAAAACTAAAAGAAGAAAAAAAATACGAGGTATGAACAAGTCGCCGGTTAATAACTTAAACATTGTAATGGTATTCATTCATTCATTCATTCAATGACATGGAGAGAAAAAGTCAACATTAGTAACAAGTGGAAAGAAAATAATCGAAATTTGCTTTAAAATACATAAAATAAATAATATGTTAACTACATGAACAATGGACAAATCTTAAGCTATCTAAACAAGAAAAACATTATTATTACCGAAGAAATAAAACTCACAAGTGTCCGCTAACAGGCGACTTTTCTCCCTAAAACGATTTTGAAAGTTGCTCGGGAGAGTCTATGTTGGCTTGCCTCCAGTATGTTTTACGATGAGGTGGTCACGTGAATTAACAGTATATCTCATCTCACGTCCAATGTTTAATAATGAGTTCTACTAAATTGAAAATCATAGAATTATTTTTTTTTTCGATCTTTTAAATACGTCTGTATGTACTGTAAAATAAAAGTCTACATTGCAGACTAATGCACCCAGAAAGTTTTAAGGTTTGTTAACATCATTATATATAAGTTAATTACTTATCCAAAACTGATATTTCCTTTTGTATAAAAAAAAGTAGTTTCATTTGAAGACCAAGAACTACGATATCGATCGGATAAATACTAAAATAATTATATTAATTAAATGAAATGTAATGCTATATTGTAAGACGTAGGCTAAAGTTACTTGCCCTTACACTTGGCAAATCTAACCAAAAGCACTATTCATTTGGACTACCGACTTTTGAATAATCTGTATCAAAATAAGAAGGAGTTAATGGCATGGCATTAATTATACTTATAAGCTCAAAAGTAGCAACCACACATTTTTCACTGTGTTTCTGTAGCGTTTAAAAACCTTCAATGCATTTATTTCTTGAGATATAGAAATGAAAGAACAGGGTCTATATGTTGAGATCCAAATTTCTACTTCCAATGTTGCTTGTGTATAATTGTGTTAATGAACCTGATATTTACAAGGATCTTAAGCTTTATTTCAAGCTCTAAATCAGATGTCTTCAAAGTCAGCATTTAATACATTTCAGTGAAAATTATTTCTGAAAAGTAAATTCTTTTTAACATTAAACCTTATCAGTTATAACATTTTAGTACATATAAGACATAAGTTTTATTTTTCCAATCTATACTTTGCTTTTCTTGAATATTAATTTTATTTTATGTAATTGCATAAATAATAAATTTGCAAACTAATAAATTGTATAATTTAAAGTAAAATTTTTTTAAAAGATCTGGAACTATTTTTACACTATTATAATGAGTGTGATCATCTTTGTTTTTATTTAAATGTTTTGGCCAATATGTTCTTTGGCCAGGTGTATACAGGTCTCCTTAGCTATCGGAAAGTAGAGCATTCCTATAAAAAAACAAACTTTTGTAAGCTTAAATGGCATAAAGTGAAAAGGCAATTACCATTAATTTATATGGGAATAATTTTTGAGCATTTCTAGACTAAACAAAATGGTATGTTAGACTGAGTCATCAGAGGTTGGGGTGGTGGGAGACAGTTACGTACTTAGGGTTGGTGTCTAGAATTTTGGTGATCTTTTTGTACTACAGGTATATGTACCTCAAAAGATAAGCATAAAATCTGAGAGGGATTATTTTTTTTAATGTAAGCTCTTTTTCCTTTTTTCAATACATACATCAAAAGATACACGGACATATTCACCCATAATTTCAAAACTATTACTCCTAGATCCCTAATTTTACGTTGCGTTTCATTGCACTATGTAAATTGTCTCACTATGTTAAAAATAAAAAAAAGCTTCTTCGTTAGTCGAGAGTATAGGATTGAAAGTTACCTGTTTAATGAGAATTAAAACAGCACACGTGATAAAATATGTATAGGGTATGTTATCAGTTTGTATCTATCTGTATCTATTGAAAAGCTACAGCTTTTACATTTGTGCTTATAACAAAATTTCCCCAAAGGTTCATGTCTTGGTTTTTTTCCTGTTATTCTACATAAAATCCCGCTTCGTTTCGTACCAAAATTGTTAATGGTGTTTTTTTTTTTTGTGGAATTCGACTGCACTATACTGGGATGTTTCATTAGTCAAATAGAATTACAAAGAAACTATATGAAAACTTTTTAGGCAGTCATCTGGGTGTCACCCCGTCGATACGCTAGTGGTGGGAGACACGGTAGACTGGGGTGTAGGAGGGAGAGGAAGATGGTGTACGCTGCCTCTATAATGGCTCGCTGCAAAACAAAGACTGAAAGCTATTTGTTTTTTGCCTTTTTTTCGTAAAAGTGAAGAAATGGTATAAAGTGAACTTTCGAAAACGAGGGATACCTGTATTGGATTAGGTAGTCCTTGATTATTGCTGAGTACTTTTTACCTCCTTAATGAGAACACAATTTTTCAGCTCACAAATTTGAGTGCCAAGATCTTATGCTTATGTGAGAAGATTTCTGGCCAGAGTCGAAACAGTACATAAGATAATTTTTGATGTGGATCTTTTTTATATGTTTATATATAATTCTTTGAAGGGTCAAAAGTGAAGGGAGACTTTTTTCTGTCCTTTA
>VCCN01006870.1:3112337-3123637 GCA_006491835.1 Architeuthis dux | reverse complement strand
ATAATTAGGTTTTATTTATTGTATATGACAATAAAATGGGGCACAAAGGCCGTTTTGGGGGAGTGGGGTTTTGGTGGTTGTACCTTTAACTATCTTATTCTTAAATTAAAATAAATAACTAGGTGTTTTTGTAGCATTTCGCCTGTCAGACATTCACTGAGGAGAATAAATAAGGGGTTAAGATTCGTTTTTTTTTTTCAGATCTCATAGAAGAAAATGTTGTTCTCTTTTCAATTTTAGGTGCTTTCAATCCAACAGACCCTAGAATCTTCCATAATTTGTTTCACCAAGTTATCTACAATTTCCGGTGACATAAAACGAAAGATCGCCTCTTTAGATTTTCAACTGAATTTAGCGATAACATAGTTATGTTGCCAACTCAAAATCTTTTTCGCGCTATATCAACACCGATAAAGCATCAAAGAACGCAAAAATGCAATAAAAACATTATGACCATTTAAATGGCTAAAAATTGCTAGATTAGAGTCGGCTGTTAAATAAAATGGGCACATATTTTCCACCATTTTCACGGAGATACGGCTTACATGAATTATTGTCTCCTTTTTCCAGTTAGGAATTATCTCCCCTTTTGTCAAAAACAAAAAGAAAAATTTTGAAATTTTAATTCTTTTAATAATTTTTAGGGTTGGGTTTGATGGTATTAAAGAAAGTAACAGGACGAAGAGAAGATCTTTCATTTCATGTAAGCCGTACCTCCATAAAATGGCGGAAAGTAAGGGTCCACTTTATCATTATAGTATACATTGTAAAATAAATTGGAACCCCACTTGTAAAACCTTAAACTTTTTCTAAAAACTAACAAATTTCCGGATGATTCTAGGGTCTAATGGATTGAAAGGACCTAAAATTGAAAGGGAAAAAAATATTCTAGAACTGCGAGGTCCTTTCAATCCATTAGACCCCAGTACCTTCCGGAAATTTGACAAGTTCTTCGAAAATTGAAATGACGAAGTTGCAAATCTAACATCTAACTAAATAATTTAATGTATTTTTCAACTTAAAAAAGTGCAAAAGCTTTTTTTATTTTTAGATGCGTCTACGCATCTTTATAATACGCTTTTCGGTTGGTCCCTATGTTAAATATCAATTTTCTCAACCGTATCATGTTGGATTGATATGAAACCTGGTCCAGACCTTCGGGTGAACAACCCTCATCTTCCACAACTAGTAATACTACTACTACTGCTTCGTTTAGAATCCCTTAGAAATGTGGACGTATTGATGGTGAATGCATCATTGAACTTATGGTTCTTGTTTTTTCGACGTCGAAGTTCAGTGGAACTTTTAAGATATTACGTAAACATTTCTGCATTTAAAATTATAGCATATCTTGATTTGAAAAAAAAAATCAGTTTTTATTGGTTACACTGTCAACGGCACAAAATGGAAATCTTTAAGTTCTACCGGTGCCAAAGTTTCAGGTCCATGATGATGTTTCTGGTCGTTGTAACTCGATTTGCATGTGGGTAGATTTGACAGACACACTACCAGCAACACGAATTCATGGGATATAAAAAACTTTGAAAAGCAGATCAAAATTTGGGTACAGGTTAAATTATGTGGCCCCTAAAAAGAAGTGCGATCCCCCCTACAGAGCTAGTAGTACTGCTTTATTTTCGCACCCCATACTCCAATGACCGTGGTCCCAATTTACAGTGTCAGTAATTATTAATTTATTTTAAAACAATTGAAAGTGTTAAAATGAATTCAAAAAGCAGTAATTATTAATTCATTTTAATACAATTCAAGGCATAAAATACCATTGAGAAATGTGCAGCAATATATGGTCAAAACATTGCCGCCATTCCTGTTAGTGTTGTACCACGTTAGGGTTAGGTAATTCGGGACCACAGTCATTGGAGTGAGATACGAAAATAAAGCAATACTACTAGCTCTGTAGGAGGGACCGCTCTTCTTTTTAGAAACTACACTATTTAACTTGCATATTTCCTTAACCGAAGAAAAATTAAGATACACATACAAGTAACGCATTTCGATTTTGGAGTGAGTTCAGAAGAGAATGAAAAAAGTCAAGATGATAAATTTTTCATTGCCCACCGAAAATAACAGGTTTCTCACCCCCTTAACAGCATTTAAATCATTTGCAAATTAAATTTAACTCATTTCTCTAATCTCACCATGAATCGTCATCCTAATGGGAAAGTGGGAAACAGGGTGACTCATCATGAAATTACAGATTACTAGCAGATATACCCGCTCGATCGAGCTAGTTATTGTCCATCTGCTAGTTAGGAAAAAAATTATATAAATCTATAAATAGCATACAGAATGGTTAACTTCATTTTAATTTTAAGAAAGTGCTCTTGAATATTGCTAGTAGTATAGTAAAACTCTTTCTTACATCAGCTGGTTTAGGTTCAACAAGCCGATGAACGGGCATTTCAATCTTACACACCCCATCCCACTACCACAAAACAGCAGTCTATTATTTTTGATTAAAATTTGAGTCGTTATTATTCATCTTTCTTTCTAATGCTTTAAAAATGTTAAAATCATTTAAATCATTACGTTTATCGGGTATTTAAAGAGAGAATAACTTGTTTTATGTTGTCAGATTTCACAGTTGATTAATTTTGAAAAAAAATTATATTTTTCAATTTTCATCTAGATTAGGTAGCTAAGCGCACTTTTGAGAGATTGGCACCCATGACAAAAATCCATTATTCTATCAATCGCAAATTCAATTTTCGTAAATAAAATTTATAAAAAGAATTGGAAGAAATTCGGATAGGTTCTAAGGTTAAAGTTAAATTCGAACGCTTTTCTGCAGTGTTTTCTTGTGGTACTGTGTATATCAAACTTTTTCTGCAACTAGTGCTCGCAAATACCCCCCCCCCCTCTATTTCTGTTAAATCTGAGATTAACGAAAAGGGGTTTTGTCGGGGGGTGCAGAAAATCAATATTTTCTACCGCCCCCCCTCTAATCGACTCAAAAAGTTCAAAATACTCTTAACCCATCTCTTTTTGGCACAATGTAGGAAAGATGGTCCCGACTCCAGATTGTAAACTCGATGTTAAAAACGGTGAACACATAAAAAGAAATGAGAATTATTATCATTTTTATTTCAATTTATGCGCCGTTTTTAACATCGAGTGTGCGAGGTTGTGAAATATTATAATCAGGACCACTTTCCCTACATTGTACCATTTTAAATGTAAAATGATGTTTTGATTCCTCAAAAAAACGAACGTGTACGTTGTCTGCGACACAGTCTAAGGTCACAAAAAGATTACGAAGAACAGACGCCCCCACTAAAAGCTGTGAACTCATCATTTATTGTTTCTTCTTCTTCTTCTCATCTTCCATCCTCTGCTGCTTTTAACAGGCTCCTCAATCACCTCGTTTTTCATTTCCCCCCCATCCTAAAAACACTCCTGACTCGTCCCCCGCGCACGTTACTACTTCCATCTGTTGTTTATTTTTTTTTGGCTTTTTTAAAAAAGTTTTTTCGTCTTACAATTTAAAAAAAAATTCTTCTGCTTCATTTCTGTTTTAGTTTTCTCCTTTGCATACTTCTGTAGATGCGTAAATGTCACGAGAGAAGAAATCGCAAAAAACAAAAACAAAAAAAAGTTTAAAGAAAAACTAAAAACTAAATTAAACTCTAGCTTTTTCCATAACCCGAGCACGTATTTGAAAAACAAAAAAAACTTACAAATGAATAAATAACTTATCTCGAACAAATCACTAAAGAATTTTGTAAAATTTAGTTTCGTTTTGCGACTTTGGAAGAAGCAAGAAAGGCTGTCAAAAACGCGAATTAAGTACATACAATATGAGACGAAAAAAAGAATTTTCTTTCCACTGATTACAATAAACTTTGTTGTACTCTAGTCTTACTGTTCCAGACTTACAGTGCCCCCCTCCCATCCCAAGAAGGTAAATAAATAAGTTGTATTTGTTTGTTTTTAACTTGATCACTAAGTACCATATAATGCTGTCCCGAGACAAATCCAAAATTAAAACTGCTGTTGGAGAATTAGGGATTAGAAACTGAAACTAGAAAAAACTTTTGCGATTATTTCCAAAACTGTTGTTTGTTGTTGAGTGTTGACTAACGTAACTTAGATGACTTTAAAAAAAAATTAATAATCCATTAATTCTATTGATGAATAAATAAAAGTCAACTTAAATATCTCCTTAATACACGATTAATTCAATTGATAAATAAAAATCAACTTATCTCTAAATCTTTTTTTTCTTTCTACTTGCAACTGGGAGGGAGGTGAAAGGGCGAAATTCCGATAAATATTCAACCACAAAAATCCATTAAAAGAGAAAAAAAACTCGAAAAGCTAAGAAGCCCAAAATACCGTTAACCACACAACACTAAGCTAATAATTAAGTAAATTAAATAATTGAAAACAAGTGAGTGAAGTAAAGTAACCTCTCAACGGTTCCGCAAAAACGTATGTTGGCAATCTTTAGATTTAGGTGCGTGCGAATTTTACCATTGGCGAAATCGACTACGGATGCACAAAGCTAACGCAGATAGGGAACTCCGGACAGACAGTACATGGTAGAGTTTAAAGTGGAGGACCCATGTTCATATGGGTAGAGAATAGAGATAAACAAATTGTCCAGTTCCCTCGGCACTTCCCGTTGGGACGCCTCGGGCATCAGTTATGGACCCCCGACCCTAGTGCAATGGAGAGGTGCAGCAGAGGGGGAAAATCCTGTGTCAGTCAGTTTTATAAAGGCCAAGCCACCTCAAGGCCCAAACAAAGTTTCATTCCTACTCCAAGTGTACCGTGTTTGTAACACTCGTTTCTACATGCTTATAAGCCGAGTGAAATCAGATTAGTATTACAAAGGCAAAGAAGCTCTAGCAATATCTTTCTTGAACTTCTAAAAATCCATTCTAACTGTTAAATAAACGTTTATCGAATAATGACCATACTAGTCGTCCTGGAATCCATGTACTTTAACTCCCTTATTACGACTAACGCCTTCAGTTCAGTTATTTTATTTACTGAATAATGTTTCACATATTCTTTTGAAGGTAAGACTCTGCAGTTACTGCTATATAAGAACAGCACAATTTTGTCACTCATTCTCAATAACTGCTTAGTAGTACCAATGAGACGGTCATGTGCATGCATGATTTCTTGCATGAATGTCTATCATCAGGTCTTTCTCTCTCCCCCCTCCCTCACACCGTCTTTCTCTCACTCCGCAATCTTTTCGGCATCTCAATTTTAACTGCTCCTTTTCGTTTTCATGCAAGCAACAAGACGAATCGATTCATACTGGGGTCATCACTGACCACAGTTGTTAGTGCTGTAGCCTGCCTGCCTTTCAATACTGCTACTTCTTTAAAAACTGATTTCAAATGAATAAACAGATCTTTTTGAAACTGGTTGGTCAGTCTTTCATTCATTTTTGAAGTCTGTTATGAAGCGCGATTTTAATTGTAGGGTCAGCTGTGAATATGGCTCAGTGGTATATCCGTTGATTTGAGAGCTGAGTCACATTACCTTAAGATTTCAAGGAAAACTCTGCTTTCTAGGATTTTTTTCACTAATACCTAATCTTAATCTAGTACTTGCAAAATATACGATTAATTGTTTGTTTGTGATGGACACAAACAGGAAAAAAAAAAATTTCCCTCCATGTACCACTAATTGGTGCGTGAAGTTAATTGCGTCACTCAAAGATTTATAACGCTTTAACTTCAAAAACGGTAAGTAAAAAATAACTTTCTAGCGATCAGGTCTATACTTCTAAAATCAGCAGTGATACAGTCTAAGGTTTCTGTTTCATTCGGAGTACCAGGTTGGGGAGTCGTCTAGCCTGGATGGATACCAAACACTCACCTTCGAGAAGGAAAAGTTGTGACTTAAAACTAGTCACAGAAGAAAGCTCTAGCGACCAGTCTCGTAGTAGACTAAAACAAGAAGGTAGTGTAAAATAACTACAACCATTTATACAGAGGATTACAAACCAAGCGACCAATTCCTTTACTTCATCGTCGTCGTCACACTCTGTACATTAGAATTTGTATATTTTACCTACCTCTCTACTGTAACAACTGCTATTACTACTGACTTACTGTTGCTTCAACTACTACTACTACGACTCTGTAAGTAGTAATAGTGCTACTTCTGTTACACATTGACTGGGTTGCAGGTTGAACTGGCTGGGTTTTCAAGTTAATACAATAGTAGATTGTCGGTGTTTCATTCAGTAAAACTAAATAAATAAAATAAAATAATAGGAAAAAAAAAGGAGGACGGGGTGATTAATATTATAACTCCCATCTTCATCATACGCAAAAGAAGAAGAAGAAGAAGAGTAGCTAACAGTAGCAGTGGGAATGGTAACAACAACAAGTCAGGACCAGAAAAATTCTCATTTCTACTATCACTACATCAGACTCCTCATGCAGTGTTCAAATCATCACCATCATTAGAAATTTTCTCTTCGCTGCTGCCTATTATTCTGTTATTCTTCCAGGATTCCGAATTTCTTCTTCCTTGACCATCTTTTTCGATTTATCGACTACAAGTCGAGGGACGGATGTGTTTCTTTCTTTCGGCATCATCGTCTTCAACTCTTTCTGCTTTATCATCTATCGGAATTTCCTTTTTTTTTTTAGAACCGCCGTCTTCTTTTTCTCATCTCCTGTAGCGTATCTTACAGAACAGCAACAGTGAGAGAGAGAGAGAGAAACAACACACAAAAAAGAAAAGGTTTCTAACCTGGATGGGAGTTTAGCTTAACAGATAAGAAAAAAAACAAACTACGGTACTCGATTTTGTTGTTTTGTTGATGAAATACCTGGTTTTATTTACTGGATGAAGTGAAAATAAAAAAATAAATGCGAAAAAACAATTGGAAATTATAAATTAGAATTATCAATACGCACGCAACACTGCGTGTTATACCCATAAACGACGCGCATATGCACATGTAACGAAGAGGACGATTTATTCAGCTTCTATCAACAACATTAATCGTTTATTATTAATTTGTCATCCTTCTGAGAGAAAACTAGAAGCATAATTTTCTTCACTGTCATGATATTGAACAAATGACTATCAAAAGAAATAAAAAGATTGCCTAACCATCTGGAGAGATAATATACCCGCTGCATCAACACATTTAATGTATTTGATCAACCGGTCGAAGAATGGATTATACCTGGAATTTACCACTACACTGTACTTACAACTTCTAACAAATTTGGTTAGATGGTGGGTTTTAAAAAAGACCTTTAAGACTATATGAAAGTAATAATATATTAATTTGATTAAAAAAATTTAAACTCAATTTAAACCAAAACATACTCAAAGTAGTATTTGGAAGAAAGGCACTTTGCATGGAAAACTAAATGTTACTTTTGTAAAAGCCTCATTAAATACTGCTACTCTACTACTGTCTTCACTTCTAATGGAATTTGGATATGTTAACCGAACACCGTAGAGGAAAATAATTTCATTTGGGTTTTTTAAAAAACATCTCAAGGATCCAAGGAAGGCCTACTTTCTCTCTTCTTCGTCAGAGTGGCACCTGCACGCCACAGTAGGTCCAAATGTAGTGGTGTTAATTTACACTTTAGTACTATCCACGACGACGGATAGTTGCTGTTGTTACTCCTCCTTGTGCAGCTACAGGTACACAGTTGTTTCTTACACAGTGAAAGAAACACTCCAGTCTCTAGTCAAATGCCAATAAATCAAAGGAAAATCTAAGAACAACCAGCCTCAGGAATCGGTGAAAATATTCAGTTTAATGTCCTTGCACTGTTCCAGATTCCTCATCCACCTTCGGATTCTGAACATTTTCACATTATGAGATTCCTGGCCGTTTCACAGGAAATGAGTGAGTTTTCTGAAGGAGGAACACCATTATTAATTACCACAGCACCACCATCACGAAAAGTCAGAATAACAACATCGGCAGCAACACGGAAAAGACGGACCAGAAAAACAACGAAAACCGGAAAGGAGAAGGGATGGAAAGTCTTAACTTGAAGTCGTTTTTTAGTAAACTTTTGTCTTCCTCCAACAACCATGGGGGTACTCCGGGGCATTGCAAAACAACTGGCAGTGGTCGCAAATCCAGCAAAAAAGGAGGAAGCAGCGGTGCTGATTGTGCGACCCTTCCTTGCCATAACATCAGTTCGCCCAAGTACTCTAATGGAACATTACCAAAATCTGATCAATGCACCCCTTCAAAAATGTCGACATTACCCCCAAATTCCTCGGTCGCTGATTCCGGGGGTTGCTGCTGCATCAATGATTCCAATCGCAACACGCCCCCGACAAAACCCCCGCGAAAGGACCAGGTATTTAGGATGCAATTGGTCTGTCCCCCCGGTGAGGATATTGGAATTATTTTGGATACTGTACCAGCAAATTGTTATGCGACAGAACATGGGACTGACCCTTGGAAATGTCGTCACCTGAAACCCGGGGTCAACAGTTCTTCGTCGTCTCCTGGTAGAGGGGCCACTCCATCCCCAACTTTTAAGGGTGGAGGAAATTCAATATATGAGACCTATTCAGTAAATACTGATACGGGTGGCTCTACCAGGGAAGGGATCAGGCAATTCTTAGGACAAGGTACCACTTTTGTGAAAATCGTCGAAGTCAAAGAAGGCGGCATCTGCTTTAAGGACGGCAGACTAAAATTAAACGACGAAGTAATCGACATTAATGGCAAGTCCGTAGTCAAAGAAACAGCCAATGGTGCAAGGTTAGTAAAAACATTTATAAACAACAAATCGTCCGTATTATTTTCATCTTGGAAAAAAACCCCAGAGAGAATAGGCTTCCTTAGATTTTATCCTAGTCTTTTCAATTATTACCTGTTGATAGAATAAAGTTGATGTATCCCTTGAACACAGCACTTAAAAAATGCCTGGTGCTCGCATGCACGTGCTGTCAGCTGCATAACAAAAAATGTAAATAGCCTACTTTTAAATAATATGGGAGAGTAAGTGGAGAATAATATTAGTGACTATCAGTAATCTTGTGAGATTTTTCGATTCGCGTTTTAGTCAATAATTTCATAATGTTCAAACTTCATGCAATGAAGTGTTTGAAAACATCTTGAGCTTTAACTTACGTTTTTTTAGAGCTGACAAATTCCTTCACCACTATTTCTGACGCCATAGCTGTAAAAAAGAAAAAAGAATGAATTTACCTATCATTCTAAATCAAACTTGGATTACAATTACGTGTTGTAAATAACTGTCATCGAACGTATCAAAACTTAGCAAGGATTTGATTTAATCAGTTTAGTTTGAAGACCGGCGAAAGAACAGTCATTTCTCAGAAACAAACCATAAGATAAAAACAAATCTATAAAGAAATCGGCCGATGTATTCTTCTGGTTATGAACTTCTTTTTTTTTCTTTTTCTTTTTTGGCAAACATTGAGTTTTTAACCGTTGTTAATGGATCATTTGAATGGAACTGATTTTGACACTTCACTGTCGTCTTTTTTAAATACTGAAATGTTCTGTTTTTTCTTTCATGAATTCTCTTATTTCTTTTTATGCGCCATTTTTAACATCGTGTGTGTTGCGCGGGTGTGTGAAAATGTCACACCCGCGCACATCCGATGTTAAAAATGGCGCATAAATAAATAGAAATAAGAGAATTCATGAAAGAAAAACAGAACATTTCAGTATTTAAAAAAGACGACAGTGTAGTGTCAAAATCAGTTTCATTCGAATTATTCAATAATGACTGTTAAAAACTTCATGTTTGCTTTTCTTTCTTTTCTTTTTTTAACAAAGAGCAGTAGATCTTTTTAAAGTGATGATTGAAGCAGACGGTTTCTGCTACACTCCAGTGAAAAAATATTGATTAAAGTTTTTGGTACTCTAAAATAACATTGGTATTGAAAATGTAGACAAAAATTGAACAAAGGCCTCGATTCTTCCCCCCCCTCCGAAATTCTTGAAAATCACCTACAAGGCAGTACTTTATTTTGATATCTAATTTTATTTCACTTATTGTATTCCGTATTTTTTAACCTAACGTTAGCACGTGTGATGCTGTCATTAAAATAACTCTTCTTTTAAAATTCTTTGTTTGGTTGTATTAAATTTGAATGTTGTACTTTTATTTCTTTTCAAATAATACTTGTCGAAATTTAATGACAGTTTCTGAGGTTTGAAGAACTTAAAATAAAGCCCCAAAGAAGCCTCGTCGTATACCTAAATTAATAACAAAACCCATTCGTACTACCTTGCACAAAAAACTAGTACTAACACTGTAGTAACGCAAAATGAATATTAGCTGAAAATGTTGGTCTCTAGAAATTCATAAGCATGTGTATTCTTACTTTAAAAAAATAACCAACAATTGCAATAGCGCACTTTTAAAGTAATCAAATATAAATCAAGAGCATGTTAAGAATTTTAAAATGCTCTAATACTTAGAAATCATTTAAAAGTAAAATCTAAAGAAAATCATTCCAGTTTATGTGAAGCAAGCAAAGTTTTGTTTCAGGCAGATATTTTGGAGTCCCAATTCTATGAGAATACAGTTAGAAGGATGCATCCCACTGTTATGTAAAGAAAGGTTCTTAGGAAGTGACAAAAGGACAGTCTATTTTGAGATATATTTGTTCAATGTTCTCATTAAACTAGAATTATTCTTGACAATTCATGACTTAGACTTGTATACCTGTTAATGTGCTGGAAAATCATCCAATTGACAGAATGTGGATTTAGAAAGAATGTTAAACCCCCATCTCAAAATTATTTTAAAGATATTCGAATAAAATCTATTGATGGAATTCTATGGAAAGCTAAATCCTTCCAGGTAAGGAAAGAGCACTGTTTCATATGAATTGTTTCCAAGATTCTGTTTTGTTTTCTTTACTTTGTATTTGTTAATCTTAGATGGTTTCATTTAATCATGAATACTGCTATGCAAGTAAGTGTCATTTAGGTTGTGAGTTGATTGCATAGTAACTTACTAATTGGTAAGACTTGATACTAGCAGGTGTTAGGCTCAAAATTCTGAAACATACTAGCTAAAGTTATGTAAAATTCCCATAAAAGATACTTTCACTTAGTAGTCCAATGGCTGATAAAAACCGTTTAAGTATTTATTAGTATACAACACTATTAAAAACAACATCACAAACTGACTTTTATCAGTATGTAACAGCATTGGAGTGGAGATAAGTTTTAAACTCTTGTACATATATGAGTTTGTGAATTTGCCACAAACTCAAGGCTCTAAAAGGGTATGATCTAATCATGACTTAAGAAGAAAAACCAAGACCAAAACGTT
>VCCN01006870.1:3100887-3112116 GCA_006491835.1 Architeuthis dux | reverse complement strand
TTCAGCTTTGGGGCTGTTTTCACCAATCAAGTGATAGTGCGTGTCTATTTATTGCAAATTATCCTTTTTCATCAAAATGTTGGAGGGGGCCCCCAAGGATCCAAGTTTCCCAGGCCCCCAAATCTCTAGCTACGCTATTGATTATAAAGTAATTACTTCTTTGTCTTATGCTCTCTAAACTACTTGAATGTTAAAATCATTTGTGGTCATGTAGAAAAAATATTACAATAGAAATTTTTTTATCTAATATATATATATAAATAGAAATCAATGTTTTACTTTGTGTTCAGCTGGTGTTTAAATATTGTTTTTTAATATTAGACATCACTTTTTTGTTTGTTTTTTGCAAAATAAGGTTCTTCCAAAACCTTTACCACCTTTTAAAGTCCTCATATCATTATACTTAATTTTCACAACATTAATTTACCGAAATTTAGAATCTGCTTGGCACAAGCCGTTGAAAATAGCATAAAATTCAAGGGCAAAAAGAAAACCCCTATCAATGTTTACTTCTTGGCACACCAGATATGAAGAAGGCAAAGGCATTAGCAGAGTGTACTTGACCTGACACTCACTTGATCATTATAACAACATCTGGTATGGTTTTCAAGGACACACAGCACCTGCATGTCTCATCTAAGAGAAAGTTTGCTAAGGTACTTATCCTCTCTAGATCCTTCTTTTTGGACTTCAGTTTAACTTTCGTTAGATAGGATATTTTAACTCATAATGACTGATTCAAGATGTTATGTTTCCATTGATTAGTCGTTGAAACATTGGATTGAAGGCTGTGAGATCTCTGTTCAATATTTGGTGTTAGACTAAATGAAAAATTATCTATGTGACAGTAACTTATGACTACAATAAAGTTAAGATGTTTGGTTATATTTTAACTATTAATAGCACCAGCCTGGTAGTAAGAAATTGGGAACCACTAACAGTACTGAAAATTATTTTCAGAAAAGATGCTTGCAGTAACATTGCTCTTAAAAATCTCATCAAATGGAAAAACATTTATTGAAGTTTTCAATTATTTTGCACACTGAATAACTAAATCTAATATAAATTTTTTACGATGTAGAAAATAGGATATTTGTATTTCATTAATTATAATTGGTGTAGCAGTTTATTTGTGCCTAAAATACGAACGTGAGAATGGAGAGGTCAACAAAGTGTAGGATTAAAAGACTCCTGCCTACCATGAGACCTTCGTTAGCTCAGTCTGTAGAGCAGTACCTGCGTATAAGGTAGCTTCCAGGTTGGATGCAGGTTCAATACCCGCATATTTGTTTCTTTATTCACATTTATGATTTAGGCCGCTTGTTTAGCAGTCGCTCACACCGGCGCCGGGCAAATATAGGCTCTCAACTAATAAATGTCATTATAATTATCATATTCTGTCAGATATAAAATTATCCATCATTTGATTTCATACTGTCGACATCGAGAGCCACACTATATTTGTGCCTAAAATATGAATGTAAGAATGGAGAGGCCAACAAAGTGTAGGATTAAAAGACTCCTGCCTACCATATATATATATATATATATACACACACACACACAAGATGCTTTGCTCGCCTCTCTCCTAATCATGCTTGTTCCTCATGCTTGGCATCACTATATCAAAGAATTGCTAGCAGGCCTAAATTATATCATAAAGATAACAAAAGTCATCCTCAAGGCATACAAGATTCTTATGGAGTGTCTGAAAGTACTACTCTTCAAGTCAAACATTAATTACCTTAGACTTTTATCATTCCTGCTCTTCCTGGAGGTCTGACTTAAGTTAAAGACAACTCTAAGAGAAATAAAGACTCCCAAGAAATTTACAAGTTTAAAATGATATATTTTAACAAAAAAAATCTAGTGCTCTTACAGTGGATATTCAAAACTACTTTATATCTGTTGCTATTCAAAACTACTTTATATTTGTTGCTATTCAAATGTTTTCTGAGCTAAAATAAGAGTTGTTTTTTTCTATGCTGAATCTTTTGTGATCTTGATTGATTTTTGTGATGTAAGCAGAAGATTCAAATTCTTCATAAGAATTCAGCTTTTTGGCTTTTTATGCTGTAAATGCCATCTGTTCATTGTGAGCAATTATGATACATTGATATGCAGTTATGACAATATGAATAATCTGTTACAACCAGGGTTGCCAGAAGGGGAGATAATCCAAAGTTTATCTCAGAGACTTACCCAACACAGGTATTGGAATAGTGTTGAATTTGGAAATTGAGTGAGTCTGGAGGCAGAGGTTCAATACCAGCCTCTTTCTATTTCCCATCTGCTTGTCTTCTATTCCTGTTTAATTCATCACCATCATCATCATCATCATCATCAGCCTTTCAATGTCTGACGTTGGACGTAGTCCTTCCTCAAGATTCGCCAGACCTCTCAATTGTGGACATCGCATTTGCCAATATCTTCTGAACTTGTCTAAATCGACACGCCATCTTAGTTTTTGCCAGCCACAATTTTGCATATAATTTCTGGGGATCCACGTTGTGAGTTATGATGTCCAGTGATTGTCTGACATTCTTGCCATGGCCATCCCATTGCCAATTGAGTTTTCTAATGTTATGTGCTGTCTTGTGATCTCTCCATGTGATGTTATGCATGATCTTCTGTGCATGTTGCATGGTTCTTCGTTTGAGAGCCATGTTTCAGCTCTGTTGGGGACTATCGGGAGGACGTATTGTATGTAGACCCTTCTTTTTAAAAGTGTCAAAATTAGACAAAAGAGATTAACAGTGATTTTAAAGTTGTGTAAAAACAGATTTTATTTGAGAAAAAATGTTTTCTTAAAGTATATTGGAAATTTGAAGTTACATGACTTGAATTTTAATAGATTTTACAAATACAAACTCTTTTTGTGATAAGTTTCTTTTTCTTCTGCTTCATCTTCCTGTCTCTAATTGCCTGTCCAAATCTGCATTATGAAAGATACAGGTTCTACCATTATTTTATATCCATGTATCTTGAATTACTTTTATGAATGTCTATTTCAAAGGCATGAAAAAAGATTGGCTGGAAAAGGAAGTACATTAATCTCATTGTTTTATGGAACAATTGTGTTGTCTTCATTCTGTATTTAGACTGTTCATTGTTGGTAGCTGTTTGTGCTGTTCTGGTGAGCAATTCTGATGTAGATTCCTTTTGTGACAATTGCTCTCTGATATTTGAAGCTGTGGACAATTTCCAGCTTTTGTGCATTGACCTTAATATCTTTGTTGATGCCAGACTAATACTTGAAGAGCATTTTGCTTCTGTTTGAAATTCCTTTTTCTCTTAGATGAATGTGTTATAATGAACTTCACCAAATCAGCATATATAATGGAACATCAATCCCTTCACTCCAGCCTCAAATGTTATAAATGCTCCTTTTTCTTCTCGCTTATTCAAATACTATGTGTTGCGGAGATGTCTAGAGAGAGCTGCTTCACCAAGTTGATTAATTCTGGCTTTTGGCTAGAAATCTCCTTAGGTGGAATTTTGCTGTTTCTGTGATTAAGACCCATCGAAATTTTTTATTTTGATAACAACCAAACCTTTTTTTTTTTTTTTTTTTTTTTTTTTTTTTTTTTGGCTTGTTGAATCAGAATATGAAGCTATTTCGTCTTGTGAAGACCGTATAGTTTTTGTGGTTACGACCATTAAGGAGACTCATGTATACATTTTAGGAATGCTCACCATTTATAGATTACAGAAAGAGATAGCAAATGTAACTTGCACCTTTTTTTATACAGACAAAGCCACTTATTATGATCACTTTGGGACAGGGTCTTTTAGATAACAATAACATTAAGCAAAGGATATAAAAAATAAAAAGATATAAAAATTGGAACAATTTACATTCATTGTTATGTTATTAAATTCATTGTTATAGACAGCTTTATGAAAAATTAATGATTAATATAAATATTTTAGTATAATTTTTAATTCATTTTAAATAAAGTATTTGGGACCGACTGATTTTGTTAACAATAACTGTTTGATAGCATCATCCGTGATTATAACAAATGGCTTTCTCTGTATCTATATCAAAACTAAACGTAACTCTGCAAAACATACATTATATTTCTTTGGATTTGCAATGTGTCTTAACCAGCTGATTTAGTAATATAGTTGGCAGAAGTTCAAACCTAGGATGACAATACGTATTTTTAAAGCTGAGTACTAAAATGTTTATAATTAGTGAAAGTATCTATTATAACAGCAACAATAAAGATTATTTCATGTATTATTTAGACTACTATCCTTATCTTTGTTGCTTTGATCACTATATTTTGATCAATGCTTTCTCTGGCCTTAGGTATTTGTGACATCTGGTAATCTCTGAATAGAATTTATCTCGTCCATATTATTTATTTTTTGCTAACTATCCAATCAAAACAATTAGCAGATACACGAGAAAAAAATTTGTCTTGTATTTATGAGCAACATAGTGGTGTACCGGAATATCAATCCCATAGGATATCCGGCGCCGGATTCCCACAAAATTATCATTGCTACCATGTGAATCCGACACAGGATATCCGACCAGATTGATATTCCAGTAGATCGCTATAGGTAAGGATACTAGTCCAAATAATTCATGGAATAATGATAATACCTCATCTCAGAATTTCAGACAACAATAAAGATAAGGATTATGATTTAAATGAACAAATTATTGATGTTTGACTAGATATCTTGTAGTTTATATCTAATGAAGAAAACAAGCTGATTGTCACTGTCTGCTAAGATAATCAAAAGCTTATTTTTTCATCATTTCAGGATTTAAATGCTGGCATTGCAGCCAGCTGCCCACAACATTTCTGCTTTTATTATACCTCTAAAATGAACCCTACTAAAATATCACCACCTGTATGTATTGTACAGTGGTCCCCCACTTATCCGCAGTTTTGGTTACCTGCGGTCAACCCCAGAAATAAACCATTCATAAGTTTCACCTAATAATGGTTCCAAAGTAAAAGAGTAGTGATGCTGACAATTCAGATATGCCAAAGAGAAACCGTAAATTGTTTTCTCTAAGTGAAAAGATGGAAGTTCTCGACTTAATAAGAAAAGAAGAAATTGTATGCTGAGGTTGCTAAGATGTACAGTAAGAACGAATCTTCCATCCATCATCTTACATTATATTCTATTTTATTATTAGTTATTATTGTTAATCTCTTATTGTGCCTAATTTATAAATTAAATTCCATATGTATGTATAGGGAAAAACATAGTGTATATAGGGTTCTGTACTATCCCAATTTCAGGCATCTGCTGGGGAACATGCCCCCCAATAGATAAAAGGATGGGGGCTACTGTAATTAAAGTCTTGAAGAATAAGGCTGTTAGATCAGTTTAAGAGAATATTGTAAAGAGCTTTCCTTTCTTTTTTTTCTTCTTAAATGCACATATAATTGTGAACCCTTGCAACACTTCATCATCTGTTCAATAATTAGGTAAGTGAGTGATTTAAGAAACCTATGTTATGAAAACTAATCAAGTGTTTTTGTATGTTAAGGCTGTAATTTTCTGTAAAGTTTAGATTTGAGGTTCAAACAGTGATGATAATTGTTGTCAGTTTTGAAAGATGTGTTTGTGGAATATGAAGCCAATTGTAAAATTAAAAATTCTCACTTGAAGGCTGTCTTTGGGGGCCATTAAGCTCAATGTCAAGTCACTTCCTATTTATAAAATTATTTTATAATTATTTGCACATAAATAAGGAAAATTAATCAACATTCAATATACTTAGAGTTATCTCCCTTGAGAAAGTGGATCATTATAATATAAATTATTGGAGTTAGCGTGAATCCTGACCCCCACACTATTATTAAGTTGCAAATTGAACTGGAAATTGTTTTATTCTTCACGTTAGAGCATTTTAATGGTATTGGGCTCACAAAAATCTCATTATGATGTGCCGTTTTTGCTGTGTTACCGTAAAAAAATATACAGAAATCGGAAGATTAAAAATATTTGCATGACTTCAGTATGAACAGAGTTGTTGCATGAAAATATATGCAATATTCTGTTATCTGAAGGACAATTGCCAAGTTTGTTTCTATTTAGCTGACCTCCTTTTAGTGCAATGGTAAGGCACACTCTAAGAACAGCACATTTCTCTGTACCAAGGCTGTTGTTAAACATTCTACGCAATTATTGCTTTAATGAGAACTTACTAAGTATATAAACAAACATTAAAAACTCACGAGATATTTAAAACTTTAAAGTATTGTAATTCGATTGTTTTGTAGGCAAAGCGATACATATTAACTGGCCTCCCAACCATGCGAACTGGAGGCAGACACATGGATTTTTTACATGATTAACTTTTTTCCTCTGTTTGCACCAGTTATATTAATCATGTAAAAAAAAAAATCTATGTATCCGCCTCCAGTCCACATGGTTGAGAGGCCAGTTAATATGTATCGCCTTGGTTGTAGGGAATACAGTAAGGAAGAATGACATAAGTCAAAAACCCTTACACGGTATCAAGCAAAGAACGATCTCTATAAACAACCAGAGCACCTACCTCTTTTATTTGGGGATTTTAACTTTTGAGATTCCAGCCTTACAGGATTTTGATCTTTCGGGATTCTAGTTTTTGAGATTTTAGCCTTTAGGGATTCTGATCTTTCAGGATTTCAACATTCAGGATTCCTAGTGTTCGGGATTATATCTTTTTGGATTATGATTGATACCGGCACCTGAATATCTGTGCTGTTTCTAGGCTTTGAACAACTAATATAACTAGAGATCCTCTAAACGTAAGCATTTGGCCTAATTTGATTTAATCTCATTACCTGTTTTGAATTACAAAGTTCTAAGTACATCTAAACCATACTATCTCCCTAACGGCAATATCTTGGTTAATTATAGATGAACCGATCAATGCTTTCATAAATCTTGTTCCTTGAGTCAGAATAACACGAGCTGTAAACTGCAGGTTGTCACATAGCTCACTTAGTAAAGACATTTACCTGCTGATTTATTGATGTAGTTGGCAGAAGTTCAAATCTGGGACGATGGCAATCTTTGACACACCAAGTCTCCTGTGATCAGACCCTTTCTAATCTTGTAAAATATACTATCTCTCAGACTCTGTTGCTCCTGTGTCGCGCGACACATGATGCAATGATTTTGTCTCCATTTCTTGAACGATCCATGGAGACCCAATCATTGTATCTGTAGCAATTGTGGGTTTTTACGGGACATGGGTCCTAGCTTGACTCACAAGATCATTAGTGCGAAGTGAATGCAAACTGTTCGCTGATTCCATGCTGTTAACTGTTAGGCCATCTGCACCTAATTTTATATATTTTAATAATGTTAATCAAATGCATGGACTTCTTTTTTGTATCTATATATTAGTTAAAAACCACTTTATGAATTTGGAAATGCATTTAATGTTTTAATCCTGGTAGGTCAAATTTATACATAATTATATCAAGTTGTATGAAAAAGTACATGTATGAGCATAACACAAAACTCTTATTTTTACATTGTACTTATTTTACATTGTACTGTTTTTCAAGAAGAGAACATTGTTCAGGGTTATTTTCTGCAGGTAGATAGTGAATTATATTGTTGCCTATAGATATTTTATTTGAAGTGGATTGCAAGTTTTACAAGTATTCAACTGTCTGCTTGTAAAAATGTTTGTTCTGACTTTAAATAAATTTGTATTCACTTGGGAAAGTTTGCGGTGATAAGTCTAGCATATAGGTTCAATTCTTAACCCTTTGACTTCCACACATGTATAACTCCCTCACACTGACACCCAGGAGTTATATAACATATCAATGTTTGTAAACGAAATGCACATGTCAGCGGCTGCTTGTGTTTATGGACTTTCAAAATGAAGTTTGCAAATTTATTAGCAATATAAACAAAAACTCTAGTCTAGACAATACAATTTGTAATACTAATTTACATATGAATTAATCATATGTAAATTGGGGCAAACTTTAAATGAATACAAATGAATTTCATCTTTCATTGAAATGAGATGATTTCTTACTCTTGATAGCTTGTTAAACATGAAAGAGCTTGCTCACACATGCTTTTTTTCATGCATCTATAAAATGTTCACAGATTCCAATCCTCTTGAGAACCCCAGGTTGAGAAAGGCTGTTTTAAAGTATTAGAAAAATGTTTTGCATTAGAAAAAAAAAAGTAACAGCATTTTAAAAATTGTTGGTTGCCTAAAGAGTACACACTGAAGTGAAGGCATTCTAGGATTTTCCTTAACTTTGCAATTCTCGATCCATTTTCCTGAAATAAATTCCAGATCAACTGATCAGAAGTTGTTAGCAGAAGCAATTTACTTGAATGTCCGCCTATCTCGAATTCTAAAGTTATCTGAGAAAAATAAACAAACGTGACATCTGTAAATAGAAGTTGATTTACTACAAAAGGCAGAAAAGAAGCCATTAAAATATCAACCTCATTCTCCTTTGGGCATATATTTGTGGCAGACTGTAAACTTGTTGTTGTAGAAATAAACCCTTGACAAGCAATAAGATGAAATCAAGCTTGAAATGGTTCTCACTCGATCCTATCACATGCAATTACAAATTTGGTTTTGCTTACCCACACAAGGAAATGGGCTTCTAGATTTTTATTCCTTAAAGTGTGTGCAAAATAAGATCTATCATCATAGATGATGAAAGTTTTACAAATATAGAATGATTTCCTATATATATTTTAAAAAGATACTCTTTCTTTTCATTGCTTAAATTGATGTCATCTTGGATAAATTGCAATAAGCCTAACCAGCTCAGCACTAGAGAAGTAGACACAGACCCTCTCGGATTATGGAACATTCATAGCAAACAATTAATAGCTGTATATATTTCATAGCCAACTATGAAGTGATGCTGTGTAACATAGTAAAGTAAATAATTTAAGTATTTTTAATTATTGTTTTTAAGACGTGTTTTTTCGGATCTCTGAGATTAATTAATTAGATTTTAATTTAAAGAAAACTTTTTAAAAAAAATCGAATTTGAAAAAAAAGTAAACTTAGGAATATTTAATAATCTTTTCTTTAATTGGAATTTCTCTGCCAGTGCTATGCTACAATTGTTCGATTACCTCTGGTAATTCAAAAAGACCAATCAGTTAAAAAAAAATCTTTTTAAATAAAGTTGTGTAGTAATTATCACTGAAATGATGAATTTTAACACTTAAATTATTTACTTTACTATGCTACATAGCATCACTTCACAAGTTTCTTCAATTATAGTTAGATTAACGACACCAGATCAGTGAGATAGAGCCATGAATTTATCCGACTATGAAATGTATACAGCTATTAATTGTTTGCTATGAATTGCTGGCGACTAATTCACCAGATCCCAACCCTCAGTCTTCCATTTTTCATTTCACAACTTAAATCTAAATTTGAGATTTGGTTTATGTCCTGGATTCAGTTCTGGTTAAAATGTTAAAACAAAGATAAGCTATGGCTCAGGAAGGGATTTTGACCATCCAGTGAGCCAATATTGGGATACTATGCTTACGTTTTATGTTTTAAACATTCTTTGTGTCTTTTTAATAGATTTGAAAGATGCCTTGGTTGAAATAAATTGCGGCTAAATTGAGTTCTTGGATTATTAATTAGAATTCTTGGTTAAGCACAGATGATTTTCTAGGTGCGTTATTCATTGATTTGAAGCAAAATGTATTTAAATGGATAATTCCCATATTTCAAGCTATTTTACGGTATTTATCTGGCCCACCATCCACTCATTAGTATGCAATTCCGCCCGCAGAGGCCAAAAGGTTGCCGATCCCTTTACATTAACATTAGAAAATCTGTCAAACATTTGTGTTATTTCTCACTGATGACTTTGGGGAAAAAGCCTAAATCTAAAACATTTCTACTTAAACAAACTCTAGCATCCATATATATTGCTGCACACCAACATAGCTGGTTCATTGTAGATAGGAATGATGACAATATGGACCTTGGGAGAAGATGAGAATCACCTGGCTATTACCATTAGTTCATATAAATACCACTGAGTAGGGTTAATACCTGGTATCTATGGTATCCAACAACATCATGAGGATTTAGGAAAAACAGTTATCTGAAATTAGCAACTTTTTAAAACTACAAATCATATCTGAGGTAGTTGTTGAATATTATTAGTAAAGATATCTGTGAAAGCTAATTGTTGTTACATATTTAATTTTAGTTTTGCTTTCATTTAGAGATGTTGGGAAAAGTGATCTTTCACATTATACACAGATTTTGAACAAGTATATATTTTTTATCAAACTCCAGTACAAAGTCTGGAGTTGCTTTGCTTTCCTTCCATAATAAGAACAATCCTCAACAAAATTAGGGGTGTAAACCGATATGTAAAATTCACATTCACCTACCATGATTTAAACTCACAACCACAACAGGAGGCTGTCTTACTGACTGATCTAAATTGACAAGTCTTGGATATTTATGAAAATTTATCATACAGATATGTACGGGCTTATTTCATTCCAATAAATAAATGCATTTATATAAAAAATAAAAAAATATTTTTATGATTTTTTATTTATTATATATGCAATACAAAAGTTGCAGTAATCATCTTCAGTCGGAATAGAAGTTGGAGTGGAGTTTGACCCTGCAGCAACCAGTCTTGTTAAGTAATATTTTCAGAGTGTTTATATTTATATACATTTGGTGCATTAGTTACGGTGATCAACCAGATTTAATTTCCATTTTTATTCTTTTGTTTGTGTGCATGCCGTGTGCAGTTGACTTACTGTAACATGAAAGCAGTTTCATACAATATCAATTTTTATAATGAATGGGAATCAATCTTCAATATTTCAGAATTGTTATTAGATTCACTGCAGAAAGAAAAAAAGAATTCTCCTTTTCTTTCCTGCTTTGAATGTAGATATTTCTTGTTCTTGGTAAGTTGTGATTAGCAATCATTGTTTGTTCAGTACGGAGTGGCATAACAGCTACCGGCACAGAAAATGGTCAGTTTTGGCCAAGGCTGCTTATGTTCACTCTGCAGTAATGCCCTTGGGAAAGGCATGAATCCACTTCTCCCCATCCCCAGCTATGGGTAAATAGCAGAGCAGTTGGAGCCCTTTAGCCTTGTTAGGCAGTCCATCTAAGAGAAGTTTACTCTGACAGAAAAAAACCTAGAATTTGGCAGTCGCCATAGCTAGTCCCAAGCCTGGGTAAAGGAGTAAGGTTGGGCGTCT
>VCCN01006870.1:3065850-3084433 GCA_006491835.1 Architeuthis dux | reverse complement strand
AAGGGTCACATTTAATAAACTACATGACATTTTACATAAGAATCTTTGGGGGAACGATTACTTTAAAAAAATAATGGGGAGATAAGGTAAAAAGGTTGAGAAACCCTGTTCTAGGGATCAAACTATCATTTTGTGGGACCTGCATGTTAACAATTATGACCAGATGTTGATGGTATAGGGAATAAACCTATTATTTTTTTCTTGAGTCTTCGGTGTGCAGAGTAAACATTCTCATTCATAGACTTTTATTTTCTTGCTCTGGCTACACAGATTCTCAGCAAAATGTAATATCTGCTCTTTTTCCGTTAAAAATATCAGTGTTATAATAAAAATAAAAATGGGTAACACAAAACTATCATTTGAACCTTTTTTAAAATGTTCAAAATAAATCTTTTAAAAACTAAAAATTATTTTTTTCTGTTTGCAGCCCAAGAACTATGTTTGACCTAAATTTAATCAGAATTAGTTCATCTATTTCAAAATGTTTGCTTAATAACACATACAGAATGACAGAGGTAATTTAGTTTTATTAGTAAAGTATAAAAAACTACTTTCATTAAACATAATGGACAATTAACTAAGTATGAAAAGCATGGCTGCATTGATTACTATAGTTCACATGGTCACATGATCTAAACCCTCTACTTTCAATAGTTGAGAATCTCTCTGCTGATGTAGAATATAATTGGATTGTTTCCTGGGTTTGTTTGTTTATTCTGTTTGTGTATTATCTGCACTGTCAAGTTTTTCCCTAAAGAAAATTCCCATCTGCATAGCTTTGCTTTTCAGTAATAGGATGAGATTGAACATAGGAATCTTCTTCATGACTGACCTTTGACCTTCCTGATTTCCTTTGTGTTTGACAGTCTTTGTACGTTTAATTGGAAATAGAAAAACTAATGGATATCTACTGGAATACCTGCAGCTGAATAGTGTTTCCTGCTGCTTGAACAATCAAGTTTTAGACACATGTGACAATTCTCTTCAGAATTTGCATACATTTCATTGCTTTATCCTTCCAACTCCCTTGATGCTTGGCAGTGTGATCTATTTAAGATAAGTTAGAGCATCCTCCAGATGACAGATTATCAAACTAGAAAGCACTCGGAGAGCACATACCAATTGCATTGTCACTAAAAACTGAACAATCAGGTTACAGATCCCAGACTATGCTGTGACAAAAGCTTGTAATAATTCATCAGAGATGTATCATCAATAGTTTAAAAAACAACTATAAGGCAGTTTATCATACTTATTTCCGATGATGTTACTGTGATGTCATAACTGTGCTATTAAGCTGAAAAATTGTCCTATCTCACAACGTTAACTAAATCCCACACCCAAAATTCCAAAAGAATCCGCCAGTTGTGACATATACCACTGGAAAACGAAGCCGAGAGAGTGGTGTGATCATCC
Source organism: Architeuthis dux (assembly GCA_006491835.1). Taxonomy (NCBI): domain Eukaryota; kingdom Metazoa; phylum Mollusca; class Cephalopoda; order Oegopsida; family Architeuthidae; genus Architeuthis; species Architeuthis dux. The sequence continues at coordinate 3,083,017 of VCCN01006870.1, read as the reverse complement.
CTGTGCAACGACCCTCCCACTTTAAAAACCTTTATGCATATGCTATGCAAATCTCCACACAGTCACAGACATCATCGGAACAATGGTCAACCAACAACTAATATACACAATTACTTTTAGAGTTATAGTATCTTTGTGTTGGTTATGAATTTGTTTAGGATATTCCAATCCATTTCTTTGCCTGTTATACTTGTGATCTTGAGGATTAATTCATTTTGTGGTTTATACAATTGGTTTTGAATAATAAAAAGAAAATAAGTAAAACTAAAGAAATATTACCTTCTGTAAGTTTGAGGAGTCATTGCAAAAGTTCTGGCTATTGAAGACATTCTTTGTTGCTGTCACACTGTTTTGTCAGTGTACAATCAGTAAAGAAAGAGAGGGGGATCTTTTTTTTTCTCAGAAAAAAGTTTTCATTTTCAGTTTTGCTTTCTGTTGATTTAGGAAAATCACCAAAAGTAAAAACATATCTTTTTATTTCCCTCACATATTCCAATTTGGTAATTTCCATGATGTCTAATGTGAAAAGATGGTTAAGTTTTGTAAAATGGGATATTGTGGGTGGGGGAAGGGCAGTTATTATATCTAAATTCATTAACAGCTCTTTTGTTTTAGAAAATATCTAGCTGAAAAACCACCCCATCAGGCGGTTTTCAGCTAGTTCCTGCAGAAGGCCAAACTCCCCACCCTGGGACACACATACTCATGACCCTTTTTCTGCATGCTGGTCGAAACAAACCTTAGAACAGCTGTTGGTTGGATACTTTTTGATCATGGCCACCTCCCCAACCCCCGAGACAAACACATTACCTACTTTTTTGACTGCTTGGAACACTGGATGCTGCATGATGCATGAGCTGTTGGCTGGATACTTTACGGACATGAATGACTAACAACTATTTAAAAAATATTTATTTATTTATTATTTTTTTTGATTCGACTGCTGTAGATAGATTTAGATGTGTTGAATCTGATTATGCTTTTTTTTCTCTGGGATGAGTAGTTTCTCAAGTTATAAGAGTGAAAACATATACATACATACATTAGTACTTTAAATATATAGATGATAGTTGTTTGAATTAACAAAGAAAAGCGCTATGCAATGAAACATTAATAATTAATGATCCTTGTGACAAAAGAGTTAGGGGGGGGGGAGAAATTTGAGAAAAACTAAAAGTTAATATTCAAAAGTTTTATATTTCTGCTATACTTTGACTAAATCATCATATGAACAATCTCTTGTGTCAATACTCTCAACATATTTAGAATCCGTAGATGACAAATCTGAAATTTCTCATTCACTTCTTTTTATTCCTCCATTTCTCTTCATTTCTTCCTTCTCCTTCTTCAAGGATTGTCACTCTTTCTCTACCATCTTCTCTTGTAACTTCTGTGACTGCAAAGAAGGAAGCCTGATTTGAACAGCAGAAAGAGAAAGGCATTATTGACTTGACCCGACCTGACCTAATCTGTGTACATCTGTCCGTCTGTCTGCCTGATTCTCTGTCCGTCTGTATAACTCCTGTCTTTCACTCTTCTCTTTTGCTCGCTCTCCGTCCCACCCCCAAATAATCTGCTGTTATCCATTCTCTTTTAGAAAATTGATGTATTTCTGTGCTTTGGAATGTGCTTTAATACAAATTGATTTCGAAAACCCACTTGTGCCCGGCACTGCTTTTACTCCTGTCTCATAATGTCTGTCTTCTCTTACATTTTGTGTCTGTGTGTTAGCTTGTTTCTGCAACATACAAGACCAAAACCATTTACAATACTATTGTACCATACCAAAATGGTGAAGTGCATGATGATGATGGTGCATGCATATTATCCCAACTTCTGTCTACATAGTTCTAGTGTCTGCCTACTCCCTAGGGAGAGAGAAAAGAGAGTGATTGCCTTAAGTTGGGGTGGTGTGATGAGTGAGCTGGTTGTTGCCTTTGTCAGAAGGAATGAAGAGAAACAAAAAAAAGGGGGTTTGAGAAATTTGGCAAGGGGAAGAAAAAGCATTAAAAAAAGATAGTGATGATACGATAAACACTTGACACACTTTGTTTGCCCCCTCTGTTTTGTTTCTATTTATTTTTTTATTTTATTATATAGTGGAACAGTCATAAAACCAATTGTGTTACCATGTGCCTCTATTTAATAATATATTGAAAGAAAAGCAAAAGAAAGCCAAGCACATAGATCAATGACATGTACTAAATCTTGATAAATGATCATCAATAATCTATGAAAAGTGGCAGTAGGTATTTTGGATAGTATAAAATTACATTTGTGACTCTCTTCCTTGATTTGTTATCAGGTTCATTCTTATGTATATAAGCTTTGTTTTATTGGGAGGTTAAAAAAATAGTCTAACTAGAAAGGTAAAGAGCGTACCTCTGCCAACGCTAGGCACTAACTAAAAACGAAAGGAAAATAAAATATTAAAAAACACGGGAGAGAACGCAATTCTCACACTATGTACAAATATTGAGTTAATTCTCTTGAATTTTAAATTTAGTATTTTTATTTACTGTTCGTTTATAACATCTTTTCATGAAGAATAATAATAAATATCTCTCAATCGAAATATTCCTGGATCAGCACCAAAATCAACCCCTTCCTTGGCCCATGATTGACCCTTCCACAAAATTTGATTGAAATTCATTGATAACTTTTGGAGATATTGTGTGGACAGACAGACACGACCGAATATATATACCTCTGCAACTTCGTTGGCAGTGGTAAGAAGAAAATTTGAAAAAATGTTCTAAAATTTGACCTAGTTTTTCTCAATAGCCTGTGTAAAATTTACGTTTATGTTCAGCAGAATTGATTTTTCCACTTGTAAAAACATTAAAGAAAATGTTGTTCTATTTTTGTTGAAATATTTGTCTTGGAAAAAATTAAATCTATAATTTAAGTGGAGGAATAATCTAGTACTACCATAAAATGCATGCTGCACCTCTATTAAGAAAATCGGTTTTTTTTTGGTTTTTTTTCTTTTAGTATATAGCACCTTTCCAAGATATTTTAGTCAAAGAGAACTAAATACTGTATTGTGATTTTGTTGTTTAGCTTGGCTTTGTTTAAACTTTCCCTTATTCTGGATATGTTTTAAAACTGAAAATGTAGAAAACAAAAAAAGAGCATGCTAGAAATTTTAATAAAAGTAGAATATGGCATCAAAGATTTCTTTGCTTGACATAATATGGTGGTTCTGTGGCCAAATGTCTTTACTCTTTTGTCTATAGAATTATGTAGATGACGCTGTCATAAAATGAATTTTCATTCTTTATTATAAGAATTGCCCCCCCCCCCCCCACACACACACACACACATGCAGACTTATTTTCCAGAGCTTATTCCTACTATAAAGTATATTCATTACAATGGTTTTTAAAAAATCATCCCAAGGAAAAACCCATTGATGACATACTACTTATCCTGTATGTTAGAATACTTTTTTGTGATGTACCTGTGTTATGTCAATTCTGGAGTTTTAGTATGTGACTTCAGTAAGAATCAATGTGTGCATGATTGATTAGATAAGTAGGTTCAACTGCTTATATTTAGCACTTGCCTAGTAGGTTTATTGAATTGCTATCGTGTAAAAGTTACCCATTGTAGTGTATTTGTTAGGTAATAGTGCTTCTATGAAACCTTTTGTAAGGCAAAATTGCATAAAGCGAAGAAGCAATTACCATTAATTTATAAAGGAAGAATTGTTGAGAAGAAAAAAAAAAATCTTCTATGTCTACCAGTTTTACACTGAGCGTAACACGCTTATGAGCTCTCTTAGGCTTTTCTGATATCTTAGGACACATCTTGCTATGGCAGCTTGAAGTCTTTTGTAAAAGTGAAGTGGCTTAAAGCAAACTTTTGTAAAGCAGGGGATACCTGTATTTCCACTAGTACAGTTCATACAAAGAACACCATTGCAAGGAGTTCTAAAATAATATATTGGTTTCTTGGTGACTTAAAATTCTTTTTGTTCATCTTTTTTTGTCATTTCTTTTGTAATTTGGTCAAAGAATCGATAAAAAATGATGCCCTGGGGGCTTGCGTACATACAGAATTTTTGTAACTGTTAACAGAAGAAAAAGAAAACTAAATGACGTAACTTGAGAATTTTTACCATGGGCTTCGTGCTTGATAAAACCTTACATGTGAACATGAATGTATACAGTTTGCATTTGTTTAAATATGGCTCTTTTCCCTTTCTGGAACTTATGGAATTCTCCATAATCTTATTATAAAAAACCAATGTCTCTTTCTTTGCTTGTTTGTTGTTTTCTGTCACTTTAAAGCTTGTCTGTGTGTTTGCATATGCTAAAGCACACAGCTGTGAGTCTGTGTGTTCCCATCTACATCATTACTACTACTACTTGCTACTGATTTCTTTGTGGTAGGACAGTAAACAAATAAAGGCATCTCTGATTTTTCATGAATAAAACTATTTTTCTCATATTAAAAACCCAACTCTGTAGCCTTATTGTTTTAAAATAATAATAAAAAAAAAAGAAAATATGAAGATATCTAGAAAATCAACATAAAAATAAATTTTGTTTGAGGTATGGATTTTTTGTTTACAATGAATACATTTATACTAAAATATATATTTGTATAATTTATCCATATGTAAATAACCCCATCATTTTTTTATGGATAATATATGTAGCATACAGGCGATCGAACTTCTCCTCTTCTGGTCGCCGTGAGGGAAAGAGATGTTGAGGGAGAGAGAGAGAGATAATAGTTTGAAAGAAAGTCAGGGTGAGATAGAAAGAGACAGAGACAATCATTTCCTCCGCGGGCTGTGGACTACGACGATGATGATGATGTCTCTCTGTCCGGATCGCCGCTGCGGACTGCGATGATGATGTCTCTCTGTCCGGGTCTGCCGACGGGAGCCAAATTTCTCTGTGGAGGGAAAATCATTCCGGACAAAAAAACACTCTCACGTGTGTGGAGAGAAAAGACGACAAAATCCACGGATCTTCAAATTTAAAGAGGTTTTATTTCTGTACTACGCAGGTCAATTTCTGGGCTGGACTGCGGATTTCGTTGAGGTACGGAAATTCTATTGCATGTCGTAAACAAAATGTTTAAAAGAGTTGGTCACTTTTCAGGGCTGCTACTGCTACGGATTCAAATTTCCCACTGGTCACTGCTTCTAACGGGCCGTCACCGCCACCATGAGACGGGCGGGGATGCCGTCTAGTGCGAACCCGTTTCGGGTCGCGACCCCAACTCACTCCCTTCTGTTTCGATCTAGCCTTTATATATGCTAATGGTCATAACTCCTCCCCCTTTTAAAATCTTAACGGTTTTATGGTAACACGATACTCCAGTTTGTCACTTAGACAGCTTAACACAGATTTCAAATCTGACCAAGTTCCTATCCCAACTGGCCACCGGTAACATGATCTGGGTCTATTTCGTTACATATATGCTGGTCCAAATTTGAACTAACACCACTATAATGTCTCAAAAATGAATTGGCGTGTGAAGATAATTCCTTTAGTAATTACTCCGTCTGATTGCACTATTTCATCAAAATTATATAAACTGTCTATCCTTAAACTTAAAAGTTGGCAGAGGTTATATAATGGGCATGAAACATTACATGATTATCATAATCTAGGGATGTAATATTATATGGGGAAACCACTCGCAACTTGCTTTGAGAATATTAATAATTCACTGGTAATATTTTTGGCAATTTCATTTGTACTTTTGACTTGTGGAAGGGGATCGTTTACATATGCTTATCTGTTGTATATACATTATTGTGTACAACCATTTTCTTTGCTTTTAGCATCATTCATTTTTGTCAAATTCCAGTCCAAGTTGGAGTTGACTTTATTCTCCCCTGTAACAAGAACAACAAGAACTAATCCCCACCTAATTCAGGAGAGTAAACTCTTCACTGTTTGTCTATCACGTCAGGTTAAACCAAACCAATACATGAAATTAACATTTCCTTACCGTGATTTGAAATCACAACAGAGTTATTGCTAGGTAGCTCTCTTACCAACTGAGCTAAACATGTCTTATATATTTACAAATTTAAAAGTTACAGTAATCATCTTTAGTTGGAATAGAAGTGGGAGTGGAGGTTGACCCTGCAGCAGCCTTGTTTGTATAATAATAATCTCTTTTAAAACATATCAGGGATAGTTTTCAACTTGAAATCCAGAAGGATTTTAAATCACAATTTTGGAAAAGAAATGAAAAACAAAATCAAAAGGCTTGTTAATAAATCTACAAGACCCAATGAGCAAGCAAATTGACCTAAGCATTGTTGGATTGTTTCAGCACAAGGGAATTCTTTACTTATTTTGGTTGCACTTGAGTGTGTGGTTATCAAGTTTGTTGCCACGACCACATGGGGATTCCTTTATCATCCTTATCGGCAGGAGTAAGGAAAGAGATGGGATGACTACCACTCTATGCTCTACTGTTTTTGAAATAAAAAAATATATATCACATATCCTCTTGTTCCCTTTTATCTTGCCTTGCCTGTGGCTGTAAAAATGAGGGAAAAAGATGGAAATGTTAAGTTTGTGCTTGTCTATGCTATTGGTACTCGATTCTATCTCTATCTGCTTACATGGCACTTTCTGATCTGTTGCTCCTATTGCCTCTTCTATACTTTCGACAACCATGTTAGTTATGCCTGAGGAAGCTGTGAAGTATTACTTTATTAAAATCTCTCTCTATTTTCCTTTTTTTTTAAATTTCCTTTCACATCACTTCTGAGTTCTGTTTCCTTTGTTTTTTTTTCTCTAATTTTCTTTCTCTTTATCACCTTTCTCTTAAATATTCTTAGGTTTCTCTTTTTTTCTCTCTTCTCGTCTTTTTCTTTTCTCATCTTTCCCTTCTATTCTTTGTTTACCTTTTTTCTCCACTTTCTCATATCTTTTTTTCCTTATCTTTTGTAGTGGTGTACTACTTTTCTCTACCCTTTATCATGTTACCCCCCCCCCCTCTGTCTGTTCTTGTTCTTTTTTTCTCTCCCCCATCTCTTCTTTCTTCCTTCTTATCAGTGTCATCTGTTCTGCTGCTGCTGCTGCTGCTGCCGCCATTGCTCCTCAACTCCTAATATTCTGCACATTCTGCTGCCTTTACTGAATACTTAAATGATGGTGGTCACTTCCTCAGTCTCCAGGAATGTCCACTTGTGATGATTGATACTTGGCCACAACAACTGTTATGCTCCTTAACTCAACCATCTTCTCTCACTCTTGCTAGAAGAACTAAAGAAAATCAAAATCTCTTCTCTTCTAGAGGATAATATTGAATGAGTTCCTGCATTGCTTCATTGCAAGTGGCACATTTGTATTTCTAAGAGTATCATTTATTTATTATGATGATACCAGCATGGCCACCTAAGTTTGCCCATGTTAAATAGCTTCAAGTTCTATACATTTTTGATGCTTAATTCTATTCTAAGTGATTTTTTTTCTCACCCATTTAACATAACAGTAAATTAAACAGAATAAGAATACATGACAGTAATGGAAAAGTATTTTTTTGTTTATTTAAAGAGTCTAGTGCAAATCTTTTTCTCTTGACTTTTTTTCTTGACTGCCTTACATCAAAATGTAGTTTTTAAGGCTTCTTTTTATTTTTTAAATCTCTTTTTAATATCCTCCTTAAGATAATGATGAATAAAGAGTTAAAAGAATAAAAAATGTTAAACCTGAGAATCTTTATTTAAAGCTGATATCCATTTTTTTCTTTTTATCGCTCATTTTAAAAAATTTATGTTTTGGATGCGCCAGTCAATTTTTCTTGCCGATACATTTGACATTCTTATTGATTTATTGGTAAAGCCTTCAACCTCAGCTTTGAAAATGTCTTTTATTCATAATACTTTGATTTAACGATTATTCATCATTTCTAATATATAAAGCTTTTGTGTAGATATGTTACCACTCTTTGAAAACTGTCTGCTAGATTTGGCAAAAGATGAAACGGGTGGAAAGAGAAGGGAAACATCGATTAAGTAATAGCCTACTGAGAACAGCAAAATATTAATTTTAGTGGATAGAAAAAATTCCATTAAATTAGAAGAAATTAATTTTGCAGTACTGTACATGTTGGTATATAAGATGGACATTTAATTTAAAATAAAAACTATTTTGAGATGTAACAGGCGTCTTCTCAATCTTTCATTTCCACACTGTCAATTACTACTGCCAGTCGGATTATCTTACATCCATACAATAAACAAAATAAAAAAAACTATGCAAATATTGCACTTTGTACAGTGTGCTGGTATTATGACTAGGGGTTCATCTATCGAAGCTCAATATGGATAGTTATTGGGCTTAGATGAGTTACAGTGAGCGGTAGTCATCCAAATACCTCTGTAAACAATAAGTATTATTGTCCGACATATACAGTATTCTTAAAAGGTTTATTACTTCTCTGTAACTGGAGCAGATTTATTAAACTCTGTTCTCTTGAGGGCTCTTGGCTCAAAATGTAGTTAATATGATTCCTAAAATTTAACACATTCTAAAAATAATATATATTACAATAATTCAATTTTCTGATCAAGGAATAGAAATAAATCAGTTATACATCTACAACTAGAAAGCACTCAGAGAGCGCATACCTCTGCAAACGCCCTTGTCAAGGGAGGTAATTGTGCATGGATCTGCCCCCAAATTTAATCACTTCTTCTGTTGCCTATTGTCCATTCATTGTAATTCATTCAGAACTTTTGGAGATATCGTGTGGACAGATAGTCAGAAAGACACTACCGAATACATATACCTCACCAACTTTGTTGGCAGAGGTAAACTAGAATCTTAATTATTACCACTGCCAATAATGGTGTTGGCAGAGGTATGCGCTCCTCGGGTGCTTTCTAGTTAAAAACAATCTTTGAACTTATTTAAACTAAAAATAATATTGTCAATATAATGTTACTTGTATATTCTGGTTGGATCCTAAACTCTTTGAACCAATGTAATGTTTCATATAGTAAAAAAAAACAATAACTTTGAGAAGAATCATTAATATTCCAAATTTTGTTCAGACAAAATTTAGAAACTAATGTCTTTCTCTAGTAGATACCATAAGAAGATTTTAGTCATGTTTTGGCTGTAAAAATAACCAAGAAACATTTTATTTGAAAATAATTAGTATAAAATCTTGTCTCTTGTAGTTCCTTTTCAGTAATACCAGACTGAATTTCGCTGCAAAAACAAGTCCGCCATGAAAATGGTCTGATGATGACTTAGTATCAAATTTTAAAGTAGATGCTGAAACATTATTTGAACAATCTTTTAAATTTTTTACAGTTTGTATGAAAATAATGAATTACTAGCTGAACCCGTAGAAATTCCACGGTGTTGACAACTAAGATTATCCATTCTCATACCTCTGTTCTTCTCTCCCCCTTTGCTTTTATCTTCTTATTCTCTCCCTTATCCCTTCCAATCTTGGTTGCCCGCCCATGTTTTTATCTAAATGTTCTGCAAACATGGATTAGTTTCATATGCAAACATCTTCCTACCCTCTTATTAAACTACCTAACCTTTCCCTTATGTTACTACTGAAAGCGTAACATTTGAACGAAAGTAATATTATAGATAGTAGAAAACATATGGTATAAGCATTTGTTAGACTCCTTGAATTTTTTTTCTCTTGAAAACTTCCTTTTAATAACATGTTGAACGTTCATATACACAAGTGTTCCCCAAACTTTTTCGGACTACCACCCCCTTTGAGAGGATATTTCATCAGCGCCCCCCTGTATAATTGTACAAAAGTATCTAAGAGTACTTGATTAATTAATGTAAGTATAGTTAATATGAAGCATAAACCTGATGTGATGAGACTAATTTTTCTACACCTAGCTTATTATTTGTAAGCTGCGTCTTGTCCCACCTCCACCATCCAGCATCCCCCTTGTATCTTCCAGCACTTCCAAGGAATGATACCTTGGGAGTCACTGATATACTTTCATCCTTTTCTGTATTTTTTTTTTTTCTTTTTCTTTTTAAGACTCCTTAAGAATTTCCTGTTCTGGGTGGCCCAACGTCATTAGAAAGAAATGAGTAACTGAATGATTTATTAGAATACTGCAATTTAAATTTTTTTCAGAGTTGTTAAGTTTAAAAAATAAATAATCATTCTTGAGGAAATGAACCCAACTCTTTGAATATTCTTTAACAAACAAGATCAGGATTTGATGATGTTTTTATTACTTTTTTATTTGGACCTCTTTTGTTGTATATATATCTATAATATAATATATATCTCTTGACTTAATAATACATGACTACTTCTCATTTTGATTATGTGATGTTCATCTAATTCTGTGTTCTAAAACTTAAAAACCAATGAAAGAGACTGATATCAAACTTTCTTTTTAAAAAAACGATTTAGATTAAAGTTTCAGTAATTTGGAATTATACTTGCAAAAGTTACCTACATTACTTGAATGATATCCGCGTTGAGTAATTTTGTTCATAACTCAAGCAGGTGAAAGTTTGATCTTTGAATTCAGGGGAGGTAGGTATCTGAACTGGTTCCCACCTGAAAAAAAAAGCAATCATGTATTACTGATGCAATATGTCTGTGAACAGCAGATTTAGAAATTTATTTTAAGATTTAGAGACTTCAATAAAACTCTAATATTTGAAGGTTTTCTTTGCTTTCTTCCTTACTAGATACTAATCTTTGACTAAATGTAAAAAATACTTGTAGAGAAATACATGTTTTAAGAGACATGACATTGTTTTAAATGTGCTGAGTTGAACATTGTGCTTGTGAATAGATTTGTGACACATGGTAACTTGTAGGCCTATGGCTCCACAGTAACCATTTTAAAAATTACCAAGTTTAATATTTTTCCAATTTGATTCAATTAGGGTAGTTAATTTCTACTCTGTAATGACAAAAGTTAACTTTTCAGAATTAGTTAATAAAAATGGTGTTTTGCCATATTTAATGGCATCATTATGAATTCTTTTTATGATTCTTCTGAAGAATGCTTGATTTAATTTCAACTAAATTTTATATTTATATTTGAGCTATGCAACACAGCAAGTAGGAAATTCAGAAAATAGGTTTACTTTTAGATGGTGATGTACCGGAATATCAATCCTGTTGGATATCTTGCACTGGATTCACAAAAAATTATCACTGCCACCATGTGAATCTGGCGCCAGATATCCGACAGGATTGATATTCCGGTACATCACTATTTTTAGATAAAAATAAAAGCATAGTTGCCCTCTTAGGTTACATTTCAACATATCTCATTTTATCTGGAGCTATAGACAGGTATCTCCCACTTTTCGAAAGTTTACTTTACATCACTTTTTGGCTTTTATGAAAAAAGGTAAAACGAGAAAATGGCATTTTCTATAGTTTTGTGAAGGGTCATTAACATTCAAATAGTTCTTTGGACAATTGAACTCCTAGTTGTTTGTGTTTTTAACACAACCTTTCAGCCGATCCATTCTACAGCCTTCTTCAGGTGTAATATCCAAATGTGATGGGGTAAACAGAAGTTTTGAATTTCAAAGGAGGCTGAATCCTACATCCCAGTGTTACCTCCCTTGAAATTGAAAACTTCTGTTTACCCCATCACATTCAGATATTACACCTGAAGAAGGCCAAAGAATCGATCGGCTGAAATGTTGTGTTAACAACGCAAACAACAAGGAATTCAATTGTCTGATGGGAAAATGGTGTTCAGCTGTTGTAGAGGCAGCATGAATCCTCTTCCTCACTCACCTACACCCCAGTCTCCTGTACCTCCAACAACTCAGCCTAACATACCATCATCACCATTTTTGGGAATGCTCAAAATGTTCTTATAAATTAATGGTGATTGCTTCTTCGCTTTATGCCATTTCAGCTTATAGGAACAGTTTAGTTTTGGATATCGAAATATATATTTTATGGACCAGCTAGTCCTAATTATTCAAATACTTATAAGTATTTACATAATAATATCATTTTAATATTACTCATATACTCTGGTCACATCCTAAACTCTTCAATCCAATCCAATGTAATGTTTCATTATCAAATAAACAAATGTCTTTCTCTAGTAGATACTTTAACAACAAGATTTAGTTATGTCTTGGCTGTAAAAATAGCCAAGAAGTATTTTTATTTGTCAAGGGGATTATTTTAACTGAACAATGTTTTCGTTTATTCTTACTATGTTTACCTTGGGATACTTTTGCAGAAGGGTTGGCTTCATATCCCAGTGATTACATATTGGTAAGGGATTAGGACATGTTTGCTTATCTGTCTGTTTTGATGCAATAAGTACAGTTCATATGTCGATTATCTCTTTTTCTTTTTTTTCCTCCAACACATTAAGAATTAAGATTGGTTTATTATGGTTGTGTTTTCCAAGATAAATACTCTAAACATATACTTGTTTGGCTAGGTGATGTTTTTTCTTTTCATATATTGTACATTGGAGATGTATTCCTAGTGATTCTTCTGTCAGCTTTAAGATCAGTTTCTCCTTTCTCTCTAGGATTGCCATTAACTCTACTAACCCATCTCCTTACTGTGCTTACATCAAGTGCAGCCTTTCCATAAACATTCACTAACCTCCTGTGAATGTTTGCAGAACTTTCTCCTCCAAAAACCGACGTTCTATTACAGATCTTTATTTTCTACATGTCCAACCATTTTGAAAGAGGATTATGGGTAGGAAAAGAGAAGGTAACTCCACAAATTATCCCCTGGGCTTCTAGACACTTTATAGTTTATAGCTAAAAAAAACTCTAGGAATTCTGACTAATATTTTAAAAATTAAATTAGAACCGGCATTACTTTTTGACCGACGCTCATACATGCCTTTCCTTAAGGGTATGAACACAAATGACAATAGGTGGTAAGGAATAAAATATGTAAATCTCTGGATTCATTTGGGATTGATTGGATGATAATCATATTTAGATTCTTATTAAAAAAGTAGCATGTTTATTCACCATTGTCTTGGTTGAAATATCTTCAAAGATCATTAACTGTGGTGAAGAAGTGGAAATGGACTTACCCAGAGGAAAAAGACCATGCATGGCCTGTTGTCTGTTTTGTGGAAGGTCCAGGAAGCAAAAGCCAAATGAACGAGTCATCGACAGATATGGATGAGGTGGAGCGTCAGTGACCCGTATGTGGTGTGCTAGCAACTGGATGTGGCAAGCTCTTGTTTATAAAAGGCCAGGCGCCGACAATTTGTCAGTCTGTTCTAGGCTTGCCAACTGAATCCATGTTGTAGCGGCTTTCTTTCCGCTTAGTAAAATAAAGCAGAACACATTTTAAGTTCTATGTTCTTCAGTATATATCAACTTTCGTATTTGAAAACCTTATAGTCATGACGGAAACAAAGTTGCTCATTACAAATGAAATATAAGTGTGTATGCAAAATTTGATAAAAAATGACTATTAATTTCCAAACATTTATGCTTACTCTCACAAGAAAACTTGTAAGAAGATAATGTCATTTATTCATTAAATCAACTGGTGTTGGTGCCATTTGAAATTCAATGTAAAATGTATCCAGCAATCATTACCTTTCCTGTTTCCATATGGCCGCTGCTTCAGCTGTTCTGATTCTGGAATTGCCCAAAGTCCTCACTGGAGCTGATGGCGAATTTAAAGTCAAATAAAGATTCCTCAGAATGGCATTTTCATTTATTTTTTTCATTTTTTTAAGTGGTCTACTGATATCGGGCAATTTCATGGGGTTGAAGAGACTAGGGTTTTTTTTTCCCCATTTTTTAAAAATTCAAGCATAAGCTTGATAAACACAAATGAACAAAGGATAAGTTAGGGTTAGTGTTTTTTAGCGTAAGGGTTAGGGTTGGGGTTGGGTTTGCTGTGTTAGCAATAAGGTGGTGTTTAGCCAGCCTCCTTATGTGGTCCGTATCATTGGATCTTATATTGACTAGATCTCTGAAAGTTATGTCCAGTTGTAGTAATACATTTTTGTTGACTTGAATTGTGACAATACATCTAGGTGCAGCAGGCCTAGGCCAATCACGCTTAGGTATACTTCCGTCAGCCATTTTAACTTCAGAAAATGGAAAAGTGTTGAAATTGTTGTCTGCTTCTTTGACTTTAAATTTGCCATCAGCATCAACGGAGGACTTTGGGTGATTCCAGAACAGCTGCCATATGGAAACGGAAAAGGTAATGATTGCCATCTATCCTGCTGAATTATCAATTAAGTCCTCATCCAATCAGGCCCTCATCCTGAGTCATTTGCTTTTCCTTCTGTTGCTTCTTATCATCGGTTGATTCCACCTCATCAAGGGTCTTCCTCTTTTCCATTTCTATGCTCTTGGATAGCAAATTACTATTTGTGATCACCTATTATCTGACATTCGTGTTACGTGCCTTTTGCAGTCGACTTTCGAGAATGATATCTTTGAATTTGGTAGCATCTCTTATGCTGTTTAATTAAGTCATTCAATAAAATCATTGAAGCATTAATTCCTTTATCACAGCCACTATATTATTAGAACTTGGGTAGGGTTGGTAGAACTTAGTTTAGTAGATAGATCATTTGACGTGATCATAAATGCCCTTATTCAATGACAGGAAGTAAGATCTGTTATGTATAGTTCAATCAAACAAGAGGTGAAATGGAAGCCTGTCTGTATAAAGTAATGCATCTATCTGACTTTCAGCAATGACAAAATTCAGCTATAAATGCGTACATGAGCAAATATACCAGAAAATTGTTTAATACTCCTGGATTATAGAATGTTGCTGGAAACCTCATATGATGAGGAACAGATGTTGGAATCTTCTGATTGAAGATTTGAGAGAATATTCTGATACTATTTGTCAAGTTTTTTAACCTGATTTAAAATTGAATAATTTTTTCTGTTCAATTTAATTATGCACTGAACTATACTACAAATTGGCTTTGCACCTATGACTTGTTAGATTTCAGCCCTTTATTTTATACCTAGTTCTGCCTTCTTGGGTTGGATGATAAAAATGCAAATATTAGGTTTAAATTTACCTCTCTTTTACACCTGCCATTAATTTCTGGTTCTTGTACTAGATCTGACAAAATAAAAAAATGCATATCTGTATATTATGGAACATACGTCTTTCTCTTTTTTTTTCTGCTGCAACTACTACTACTTTTGTGAATTACTATTATCCCTGTTTCCAGATTTAAATAACATTTTTGTTTTTTCAATTTGTAATGTTTTCTTTTTCTTTCATTGCAGGTGAGTACTTAAGGTTTGGGAATTATCTGTTGGTAAGAAACCAGTTTGTTTTTTAAAAGTTGATGATTCTTCAGATTTCTTAATATTTGAAACGGAGCAATACAATCCTTTCAGGTTAGGCCAGACGATTAGGAATGAAGTAAAAATACACCACTTTACTTACAGTAAACAAGCACAGTTTTTCATTATGATTATCACTGCATTAGTGAATGATACTTAGTGGTCTGAAAGCTATATAGATATCTATCTATATAATTAACAGTATGACTTTTTCTGTTCGTTTCGTAACTCCTGCTAGAATGCGCAGATACTACACTCTAAACCATAGCAGAGCACACAGATAATACACTCTGAACCATAGCAGAGCGCACAGATACTCTGAACCATAGCAGAGCGCACAGATACTCTGAACCATAGCAGAGCGCACAGATACTCTGAACCATAGCAGAGTGCACAGATACTCTAATGTAATAATTTCTTTTACTGGTACTATGCTAGTTTACATAAAAAACTGTAAAAAATTTGATTCAGTCTTGAATTCAGTTGCTTTCTTTATTTGTATTACTTATTTCTCTTGGTCATCATTGGTTTTAAAAGTCAGTTTTCCTTAGAGTCCATTTATATGGTCATCTTCTTTGCATTCTCTGTAATCTTATCCATGATCAGAAATCTCCTCCATCTTTAGCTTTGGAAAAGGCCAGAAGTCTCAGGGAGCCAAATCTGGACATTAAGCGGGCTGACAGACCTTGGTGATGCAATGTTTTGCCAAAAAACCCTGCACGAGACGTGAGAAATGGGCCGGCTCGATCATTATGAATGCAACAGTCACACAGTACATAAGCTCACTCAATGGCATCTCACTACTGACTGAGTAACCCCCTCGAGCGAGTGTCTGTTCACGCATACGCAGTAAGGTCCCCTCCGATTGGTTACCACGTTACATCAAGGCTGCGCAAACGGTTCTCTAGATATTAAAAATGGCTGAATACTTTCCGTACAGTCCTCATATAAGAACCGTAGAATAATGTCAGGTCAATTATTTCAGCTTGTTCTCTTTGTATGCATCGTGTTCGTATTGATTTCTTTGTTGTTGCTGTTTACATGTGACATTATTTGGCAGTTGCTGCCATTGTCACTACAACTTTTAATCTGACAATTTCAATGAAAAGTCCAGTAAGCCATTTTCAATAGAACCATTTCTTTTTAGAGAATGCTTGATGATAACATTTCAGTGTTAGAAACCAACAACCAAAACTGTCAACATAGTTTTCTTCAGTTTTTGAGCTGGTCCAGCTGACTATGTATGTATCACACATACGGGCAACACCAATGAAGCTAGAGGGCTGAAAATTTAAACATTTACTCCTTATGTCTTGAAAAAAAACTTTTGTTTTTATTGAAAATTCCCCCCCAATAGGATCTTAGTGAGGTGTTCAATTCGCAATGTAAGTTTATGCTAAATTGATCACTAGTTTGTGTCCGCTTGTTTTTTGAAAATTCAACAAAAGTCAAGAAGTAACTTACTCATTGATCACCCCCTTTTCCAATTTTTTAATTGATCATCCCCAACACGGCACACTGCCAAATGACATTGGTCACGTGATGGTTTTTATTGAGTGACTAACCAGACCTGTTTATGTTTGCATTTGTTTTGGGTCAAATTTTATTCGATTAGTTTGTGTTTCCTCTTTTAAGGATTCTACTGAAAGAGTCTTTCTGGATTTCCCTCTGTTACTAGTTACTGCCTGTTCAGATAGTGGGAATGCTTATTCTCTGGTTGATTTCAACTCTTCTACTTGTCTGCTAACTTTATATGTAGATGTCCAATTTCAATTTATAGGCGTTTTCCCTATGATCATATGAATTTGAGAGTTAAAGTGCATACATCCAATGAAATTTTGACAGTTTCTATCGATTTAAGCATCTCGGTGAACAAATTT
>VCCN01006870.1:3026318-3045589 GCA_006491835.1 Architeuthis dux | reverse complement strand
AGCTAGTTAAAGACCATGATTGCGAAATAAAACAACGCATAATGATAGGCTGAATAGAGACATTCTGAAGAGCACCTTGCCAATGTGCCTAAAGCGTAAAGTATACAACGGCTGCATAATACCAGCCATGACTTACGGGTGCGAAACATGGAAACTAATCAAACGAGCTAAAAACCAGCTCAGGATAGCACAGAGATCCATGGAAAGAGCAATGCTAGGGATAACTCTAAGAGATAGAAAAAGATCAACATGGATCAGAGAGAGGACTAGAGTGAAAGATATTATACAACTAATTAAGCAGCAAAATGGAGATGGGCTGGTCACCTAGCAAGAAGAAATGATAATAGATGGGGAGAAAAGACTAACCGACTGGTACCCATGGAACAGTAAACAAAGTAGGAAAAGACCAGACACAAGATGAAGGGATGAAATAGAAAAGTTTGCCGGTAAGACATGGCAGAGGCTAGCACAAGATAGGTTGTCATGGAAGGAGATGGGAAAGGCCTTTGTCCTGCAGTGGACATATAACGGCTGATGATGATGATGATGATGATACATATGAGAGAGAGGGATTTACTTAGCTTGGCCTAGCACAAAACCATGATAGTGGGGTACATAGTGATGATTGGATTCACTAGCATTGGTCTGACATATCAACCTTCTAAGCATTATTCTGGAAAGTGTATGTGTGTATATATTATGAGAAAATCAATGATATAAAATGAATTAAGATCTTTTGGAGAAAGAGAATCTATCTTAATAACTAAGTGGGCCCAAGTTATGATCAGTTAATATATCAGGTGTCCTTGGCTGTTAAATAAAATTGCAGAATAAGTTGAAGAGCCAAAAATAAAACCTACTAGTTGTATAGTATATACCACCATGCACATCACAAATAATTAGTCATTTCCTGTTGCGCAATTCGCTAAGGATTTATCTACTGCTTTTATCTGAAAGTACTGCTAAAGAAGTTTGTTTACCCGAAAGTACTGCAAAAGAAGTTTGTTTACCCGAAAGTACTGCTAAAGAAGTATGTTTACTTGAAAGTACTGCTAAAGAAGTTTGTTTCCCGAAAGTACTGCTAAAGAAGTATGTTTACCCGAAAGTACTGCTAAAGAAGTATGTTTACTTGAAAGTACTGCTAAAGAAGTTTGTTTACCCAAAAGTACTGCTAAAGAAGTATGTTTACTTGAAAGTACTGCTAAACCTATTTGCTAAGTGAGTTCAGTCCCCACTACTTATGCAGACTAATCTAAGCTTAGTAAATAACTATATATTGTTAAATATTATATATAATAATTGTAAGAATCTATTTTTTTCATTGAAGTAGTTGCAGTTGACTCTTTTTGTATGTCTTGCTTAAATATGGTTTGAATGTGTTAGAGAAAAAAAACTTCTACTTGCTCACTGTAATATTTATTTTCATTAAAGACAATTTATTTTTTCCTGTCATGTTTTTTATTTTATTTTTCTGTTGGGATTTGTTTACATATAATCTTGGAAAAAATGTTTAAATGTAGCTAGACTGTGTGGTAATGCCATAGATGAAAAATGTATGAAAATGAAAAAGTACTTACCAATATACTCAATTATCAAACATTTGAAAATGATGTTACTACAGAAAAGCATTTACATAAATTGTTTAAAATAATTTAAATTATATATTAAGTATAGTGGCCTATATAACATGAAGTCGTGGCACAGTTTCTTTTGTGTATTGTATCAAACCACAGAAAACGCCACCTGGAATCTCCTATCCAACATGTGTGTTCTCTTCACTTTCACTGTTCAATTTAAGATGGCGTCCTTAAGAAAGCTTCCTGTTGAGTAACTCAAAAACTCAAAAAACAACAGTTTGATATATAAATTCAATTCGTAATTCACAACACCTCCAATCATTACTTAATAGCCTTCACACACATAATCATCAAACTGGGAGGGCAGTTGATGTCTACGACTCAACCTGCAAATTTCAGGAACAACAGGTGTCTCATATACAACTGTTTTGTTCAGCTTGGCCGTTTGAGGATGGGTGATACAGAGCTGTAAATATGTACCGAATTCCATTCAACCTCACAAACATCCTAAACTCTTCACTGATGAAACGGGGGGCTGTTATCACTCACTAATATCACAGGCAGACCATGCATGGCGAAGATTCCTCTCAACTTTCAATCGTGGCTGGGGCAACAGACGAATTCATAATACACTTCCTTCCGTTTTGAGTATGTGTCTACAACAATCAAGAACATATGTCCATGAATGGACCAACAAAATCCACATGCACTCTTTTCCAGGGCTGACTTGGATATTCCCAGCTATGAATTGGAGCTTTATTAGAACTACTTTGACCCTGAATGCATACTTCACAAGCCTTGCATGTCATTTCAATACCAATATCCATGTTTGGCCACCACACATAGCATCAAGCAAGAACCTTCATGCGTACTATTCCTACATGGATCTGATGAAGTTCTTGCAACACCTTCGACCTCAATTTGGTAGGGTGACAATCTGACTTCCTCAATTCTTCTCGCTTGTTAAAGTATGGCGTTAATTCAGCAGTTTCAGTGTGATTTCCCCAGCCATTCATAATCAATTCATGTACCCTACTCAGTGCAGGGTCTTTCCTGGTTTCTGAACGTACTTCATCTACAGTCACAGGGGAATTAAGTAAATCTGTCATATGCACTCTATTTACTAAACTTGAACAATCCTCCACGAGGGCATTAATAGGGAGACAACTAAGACAGTCAGCATTACCATTGGAGCGCCCAGCGCAATACTCTAATTTATATTTATAGGCTGCCAGGAATAGTGCTCAACGTTGTACTCGGGTGGTAGCAGGAGGTGGAATTGGCTTGTTTTCAACAAACTGTCCCAGGAGTGGTTTATGATTGGCGTACAGAGTGAAAAAATTACCATACAGGTACTGATGGAGTTTTTTGATGGCAAATACAAGTGCTAGCACTTCCTTTTCAATATGGGCATACATTTTCTCTGCAGCGGACAATGTGTGTGATATGTAACATACCGGCTTTTCACTCCCATCATCCATTTTATGGGCCATTACTGCTCCTATTCCGTAGAGAGAAGCATCTACATGTACCAGAATCGGTTTGGAACGGTCAAAATGTGTCAACAAGGCTCAGAACACAACATTTTCTTGGTAGTTAGGAAAGCCCTTTTCTGATCTGCACCCCACATCCAGGCTTTCTCCTTATTTAACAAGTGATGCAATGGCTCAATTACAGTTGACAAATTGGGTAAATGATAGTTATAATAATTCAAAGCCCTAAGCTAAGCTTTCGACTCAGTAACGTTCTTTGGAGTAGTCTTTGCATTGCAGCAACTTTCTCTGGAAGTGGAGTTATGCCTTCTTTGCTGATTCTAAAGCCAAGATAGGTCACCTGGAAGGATAAATTGACATTTAGTCCTTTTCAACTTAAGTCCAATACAGACAACAGTTTGTGAAGATTCTTAAGGTGACTAGTATCATCAACCCCCGAAACCAAAATATCATCTACCATTACTTTACAGAAAGGAATGTCCCTCAATTGCACGTTGAAAGATGCCTGTAGAGCTGTGTACACCAAATTGTAAGCAAGTGGGTTGATACAGACCATGATGTGTGTTAATAGTAAGCAGCTCTTGTGTTTCCTCGTCTAACTCCAGCTGCTGATGCACATGACTCAAATCAAGCTTACTAAATTTCTCACCTCCTTTTAGGGTAGCAAACAAGTCCGTGGTATTGGATATGTGTCACAACATATTTATGGTTTGTTTATAACCCCCACATAATCGAATAGTTCCCACATTGTCCTTAGCCACTGGTACAATGGGTCACCCAATTCCTTAAATTTTTTTCAAATTCATCACTGAACACGAAGCACCTGTGACTATCTCCATCATCACCTTCCGATTATTCACAAATAATTCAACTTGCACAAGCGGTGAACGTATAGAGCCCCAACAACTCCATATCTTGATCTGCTCCACTCAATCAAATATCATCAATGTTATTCTCTGCAGTCTTTCGGTGCTCCTTCCTTTTCCCACCGAATTGCCTCCTTCCGTTGTGTCTGCACTTTTGGTGGGTATGCATTATCCGCTTGCATCCATAACATTCCTTATTTTTTAAAGAACACAACGGTAGCATTCACATTTTTCTGCCAATCTATAAATAGGATTCTCAGATTCATTCCCTGACAGGCCTTGTACGCTCTGAATGTCCTTGGAAAATTTTGTGGCGGACTCAATTGCTATCAAAATTTCGAGGGCCTTCTTTAACGTCAGTGTTCTTTATCTGAGTAAATGCTGAATTTTTTCATTACTCACCCCCACCACCAGCTTGTCTCTTAGATGTTCATTGAATTTGTCTCCAAAATTACATTTTTTGGACAATTTTCTGAGTGTTGTGACATATTGGCTAATGGATTCGTAATCCCTCCTATCCCTAGAATAAAACAGAAAACGCTCAAGAATTTCATTGGGTGCAGGATAAATGTCTTTCTATGACCTGACGTAGTTCTTAAAACGTCCTTTCTCTCATTCTATTATCAGCAAGATCTCAAAGAACAGCATAATGTTTAGCTCCCACGCAAGACAATAGTATTGCTTGCTGCTTCACGTCTTCATTTATATCGTTAGCAGCAACAAAATAAATTTCAATCACTCAACACAATTTCTCCAATCTTCATTTTCACTGTTTCATTCTCAATTCATTCCAAAAGACATACAGCCAATAATTCTGAAGTCACAAATTGTAATTCATGTTGTGCTTATCCGTATCTCCAATTTGTAAAATCTGGTCTTTCTTTTTTATCTTTGTCGCCAATTTTGTGTATTGTATCAAACCAGAGAAAACGGCACCTGGAATCTTCGATCCAACACGTGTGTTCTCTTCTCTTTCATTGTTTAATTTAAGATGGCGTCCTTAAGAACGCCCCCTGTTGAGTGACCCAGGGCGATAACTCAAAAACACAGTTTGATATATAAATTCAATTCATAATTCACACCAGTTTCATTAAATTTTCTGTTGCACAATCCTTTTGATTAAGAGAAATCAATTGAGAAGTGACTTGGACATATCAAACTGACAGAGCACGTATATCTTTTTCTGATAATTTTAGCTCTTTCTAAATATCAGATTGGAAATGTTTTTTGCCCACTCCGCCCTTCCTTTTTTTTCATCTATGGTGTCATTTGTAAGACTCTGGTATTTTAACTTTGAAATATACTTATTCAAAGCTGCAATGTACTGAGCTGCAAGAGACAGAGTTGTTTTGTTAAAAGTTATTAAGTTATCATCTGCTGGAAAAGCATCTTTCAGTTTGGTTTGTTTTAAATAAATAAAAGCAACTAGCATTCCAAGCGAAATTTTGAATTCAATTTACAATGTAAGTTTATGCTAAATTGGTCCCTTAGTTTGTGTCTGGCAGCATTCACTCTTGCTTTTTTAAAAATTCAGACTTTTTTTTATTAATCACACAGCACAACTAAAGGCAGGAGAAGTAACTTAAAGTCACCCCTTTTCCAATTTTTTAATTGATCACCCCAACACATCATGCTGTCAAAAGACGGTCACGTAACAGCCTCTATTGAGTGACTAACCAGTTAATTTTTATTTGTTATAAATATTGCTGAAACTACTATCAAGGATGCATTTTACCAAGAGCACAACTCTTCTTACGATGAGTGAATTTTTTTTTTACTGTCACTCATCTCTAGAAGAAATTAAAAAAGGCATGCTGCCTAATTGAATCGATTTGTTAAGCAAATATCCATGTATGTTTGCTCAAATGACCTGGCTAGTTGCATTAATTACTTGGGTTGCATAAGTAACTACTGTAATTAGAAACCGTTAACTAAACTGTCAACATAGGTTTCTTCAGTTTTTAAGTTGGTCTGGCTAGCTATGTATGTATTACAAATGAAGCTAGAGGGCTGAAAATTTCAACATTTAAGCCTTATTATGTCTAGAAAAAACTATTTTTTGTTTTGTTTTTTGAGCCCCCACTAAGTTTATAGGGGTTCAGTTTACAATATAAGGTTATTCTAAATTGGTCTCCTAGTTTGTGTCCAGCAGTGTTCATGCTTGTTGTTTTTAAAATTCAGACCTTTTTAGTGATCACTGCCCAACAAAGAGCGTGAGAATTAACTTATTTATTGATCAACCCGTTTTCCTATTTTTTTGATTGATCACCCCCAACATGGCATGCTGCCAAAAGAAATTGGTTATTTTGTCTCGGGTTTCTATTGAGGGACGAACTAGACCTGTTTTTATGATAAATGGGCACTAGCCATTTTAGAACTAAGTAGTTGTGTGTACTTTAGTCCAAATGTATGTGGTATGTAGGCTTCTATTTGGAAGAATTGTTTAATTGTAAGCTACATAAACTGTAGGTATGTATTAGTCTTATCTTATTTTGGTTACACTTGTGGTGATAGCCCTGGTACAGCAAAGGACTGTAAACTAAGGACTGAGTTTCTCTTTGGTGCAATCTTATGTTGATAATGCATATTAGAATAAAATCAGTTAGAAAATTGATTTCCAACTTCTATCATGATCAATCTCTAAATATCCATTATGATGTTTTTATGTATTCTGGTAATTAGTATTTGAGTAAACTAGGGCAATGCCTGTTCCAAAAGTGCATGTTTGGAAGGGGCTGGACTTTGTAATATATTCAGCAATATGGCTTGACCAAAGAAGGTCATGATGGCACATCTCTCCTATTCAGTAACATGAGGTGATTGAATAAAAACGGTACATGTTGCTAGTCGCTCAGCTTGAGTACACATCATAATTACATGGCCTTTGGCCAGGGAATACATAGAAAGCAACCAGTAAGCATTCCTTGGACAGGGAGATAACCCCCCCACCACCACACACACACAAACATACACACAGGGACCAACAGATGGAGGAAGAAGAGATGGAAGTTAAGCTTTGTCTCAGCCTTTCTAGCGCCCAGTGTCTTTAAGGCACATGGGTAAGGTGCTACAACCACAATGTTGAAATAAGGAAACCTCATCCCTTGTTAGATCTCATTATCTCTCCATTTTACATTCAAATGAAGCGAGAACTCTCAACCATAACTACAGATGTCTGTGTCATAATTTTTCTACACTCTACCACTAAGATGATAATCACTGGTCGTTCAAAGCCTTCTTTTTATCTTATTGCAATATTGCTATGACTCTGATCTGCTATTGCTTTCTGATTGTTGTCTCAGAAAAGGTGATCATTTTTTTTCAGCAGGAATCAAAGTTGGTTCCACTAGGATTTATTTTGAAATGTCTCTGTTGATTTTGCTTCCAAGTGACAGCAATCAGTATTTTTATGCATTTAGTTCTTTCTTTCTCTGCTACTATTTAGTCTCCAGTTTTTGTCTCATAATGGAAAGGGGTAGGGTCAGATGAGGAGAGACAGCAAGAGGTAGTATGACATTGGGGAAGCAGTTGGGGAAAGACTTGTATAAGGAAAATGTTCAATTCTTAAAGATCTTTTAAGGATGTTATATACATATTTCTTTTTTTAAATCTGTTATTTATTTTTTATTTAAAAGAAGAATTTGTGTATGTATCTGTATGTACACAAACATATATATGCATGAGTATGCCTAATTTATCAATGAATCTATATGTGTATATAAGAGTACATAAATGGATATGATGTTGTGTATGTGGGTTGTCTTTGTGCAGTTCAATCGAAGGAGCCTGTGGTTTGTTTTGATTGCCCATATCTCTCTTTTGATTCTTTATTCTACAAGAATGAGTTGGCAGACTTTAGCAACATGAAAAGAAGTCAATGTCCAACCTATCAAGTGAACAGATGCCATCTTGAAATGTAGGGGGAGGAGGAAGAGTTACAAATAGTTGCTTTATTAAGCTAGCTTTAAATCAGAGGGAGGGGGAAAGAAAGTGGAAAAAAGGCTCCATTTCCTGAAGGTTTGATGATGATGGTAATGTTACATGGATTTTTCCTGTCATGTTTTTTATTAGTTAGGGTTGGGTAGAGATAGACTGGAATCATGGGAGACAGATTATATGAAAAAAAATTTCAACTCCAAGCAACTTTGGGCCTTTTTTGGTTTGTAGACATTTTTATGGCTTTATACTAATAATCTTTTTAACATTGACCTTGTAGAGCCTACTGACTGTAGGATAGTGTCAGTGTTTCTTCAGTTGTAGGAATTATTTCATTGACTTTCAAAAGTTTCTTAAGACTTTTCCATTCCTCTTATTGTGCTTTTTAATTTATATCTATCCACTATACACAATATGATTTAAAGGTTTATACTTACATACAATAGCTTTCTGACAAAGTACTCTTATTTATATTACAAAGCTCTCAGCAGATATCTGTAACAAAATACTCCTATAAAAAATCACAAAGACCAGTTCTCTTTGTTTCATATACCAACCAATTTACTGATCACCACTTGAAGTTCAGGTTAAGAATTGAAACCTGAATTAACACACAAGTGGTTTGAAAAGGGCGTGATCAATGAATAAGTTACTTCTCTCGCCTTTTGTTGGGCTATGATCACTAAAATAGGTCTGAATTTTCAAAAGACAAGTGGGTACAAACTAAGGGACCAATTTAGTATAAGCTTACATTGCATATTGAACCCCTCTAAAAACCTATTAAGGGGTGAATTTTCAAAAAACAAAAAAAATTATCCCTACTCATTGAGGGGAGTGTGTGTGCAAAAGGTTTCTACTATGAACTGTTAGGGTTGGGCGAAGTTCTGATACATATAAATGTCAGAACACATGAATAACTTAAACTCAGCAATAAACCAGTGTTGTGGGTAGCAGTGATTAATTAGTTTGAAGAAATTCCTCAGATATTAATTATTAGAAATGTGAAACAATTTACCTTAATTTTAATGAGAATTTCTAGTGAAGTTTGAAGATTTTATTAAATTTAGTAAAGTGCTTGTAACCTATTATATACTGCCATACTGTAGTTTCTTTTATCTGGATTACACTACTACAGTAATTACCATGGCCTCCTTTCTAAGGAGCTCCCATTTTGTCTTTTTAAAAAGTTTTTTTTTACTTAATTTTTCTATAGATTTTCATTTAATGAAGATTGCTTGTTAAATGAGAGATATGTGACTTGTTGCTAGAATACTTGGTTAATCAACACTAAGTGCCTTTGTGCTTAGCTAAGTGGCAATTAAACTCAATTAGGATAAACAAGGTGGTTTTGTGAACAAAATCAAGGTTAAAAACCTTTTTTTTCTTTGTATATTTTACTTTTGCTCTTACATGAATTTTATGATTAGATAATTGAATACAGTTGAGTTACAAAAGGAATTTAATTTCTAGATCATACATTTTTATTTAAAATAATAAAGTTTACATAAATGAGAATCATGTTTAAGATGTTATTGTAATGCTAGGTTTGTATCCGAGGAGCTTTTATGGATTACATCACCATTAATAGCTCACTTAATTTTTATTTGCATATTTGATATATAGCTGTACATTAAAATCTAATCTGAAAGAGTTCAAATATACCTTATTAGCCTCTGTCAAGGTTGACTATGGGAGTAACAGCTTTTTTGCTGCTACTGCCTGGGCAGGTAAATAAGTTATAGGAGAGTAGTCTGCCCAAGTGCTCACTCACCCATAGTGGCACGCCAATGATGGAGCATTTTATCAAGACATGTGGTAATGGGACAAATAGAAGTAGATTCATGCCTTTCTCAAGGGCATAGTGTGGAAGTGAAGATATGTAGCCTCAGTCTATATTTGAATTTGGTTTGCTGATTCTATTTTCTGTGCTGGTAATTGTTTAACCCCCCACACCTCCACTCAAACATGTTCAAGATGTATATAGCACATATGTGCTTTGCTTAATGACAAACTAGCAAACTCATTTATTTATATATTAAAAAAAAATTAATATAATATGTGAACTCGAAAAAACATGAGTCTGTTAACTTTCCGTTGGATTTACAGTGACGTCATTCTTTCCTTCTTCAAATTCCTCTTCTTTTTTTTTTTTAAATGTTAGCAAAATATGTCATTTAAAAAAAATTTTTAACAGACATCTCTGTCTGTTCCCACTGTCACAACCTCTTGTCCAGGAAGTTCGAGGTTCTATCTCAAGTGGCAGGTTTGTAGGACTCGTTGCTAAAAACTGGTATATAAGAAGCAAGTTCCACTTTGGTGCAAAATGTCCTTCCTTACAGCAGTCAGCATTGTACTTGAATTAGATCTACTATATATGCAATAAGAACCAATACTTTTGTGTTTCAATAAAAGCAGGCTAGGTTCTGGCTGTTTTCCAGTGAGCTTATGTCATTTTCCTCTCTTTTTTTTTCCCCTTTCTGCTATCATGATTTTAAAATTAATGGCGGAAAGAAAAAGGTAGATACCCTATTGGAAATGTTTATTGATGAAAATTCTGGAAGGATCTTCTCCAAAAATCATGTTTAGATTTGAAAAACTAAAATAGTACGTCCAGAATTTTTCACTGCATTACATGCATTACCTTCGTAGGTCTTTGTTAAACTTATATCCTTCAAAATATAAAGAGTTGGTTCGTTATCTTGTTAAGGAGTTGCTTTTTTTGTCCTACATAAGTAATAGTTAAGATATTTTCTATAGTTTTGAGAAGGGTCATTAATATTCAAATGGTTCTTCGGTCGATTGAACTCCTTGTTGTTGTTTGTGTTGTAGACACAACATTTTGGCCGATCCATACTTCGGCCTACTTCAGGTGTAAAATCCAGCTCACATCAACATGTCAACTAAATGCATTAGTCAGACAAGACAAAGACACAGAAACACCCAGGCCCTGTGTTATAAGGGTTACTCCCTTTAAAAATAAAAACTTCTGTTTACCCCATCACACTCGGATTGAGAAGGCCGAAGAGTGGATTGGCCAAAACGTGTTTACAACACAAACAAGGAGTTTTGATCATCTGAAGAACCATTTGAAAAGTAATAGTTAATTGAACTTTATTCTCTGTTGGAAATTGAACTGTGTAACTTGCATGGTTACAGTTCAGTTCTGTAATCATTAAGCTACACTATAGCTTTTAGTTATGAAGGACCTTTTTTTTTTTTTTTTAATTACCATTAAACCGACATAAATATGTCTTTGTTTTCATAATTCTAGAACATAATGCGAATCTGGTTGGTATTATTTTTTTCTGGGTCTACTCACTCCCTCTACCCAAGGTATAATTTAGTTAGGGTTTTAGGCCTCTTGCACAAAGTAACTTTTGACAGTGGTTCTTGCAGTGATGACTATTTATATTTTCCAGTTGATCCCCACATCTAATTTTTGGTCTGTAAGAATAACATGTTTTTGTATTTTTAAACTTTTCTTGAGTCACAAAGCTAATTACTTGGTGCGCGACCTCAAAGAGCCTTGCTGGGAAGACATCTTTTGTCATAAACTGTTTATGTCCTGCTGATTTTCGTAACACTTTAAAGATTTTATGCAGAAATAAAATAAAATAGTGATCTTGTAGGTTATGACTTGGAATTTTAGTTTTCTTTTTATCAAGAAAATAGATGTGAATATCTTTTAACAAACAGTCACTCTAAGCAGGAGGGGAATTCTTATTGATTAGAAAAATGTCATAAGAAATGTGTTCTAACAGGATGTGAACTGTATCTGCAACAATAGAAGATTGGCTGACAGAACAGTTTTCAGGTTAATGAAAGTGATCCAATGGCCTGCTAGATTTCATGACCAGGTGATATTTGATACAATATGTTGTTGATTTTACAAGTAGTTTGATTTTGAGTTTTACAATGAAGACTCATGTTTAATAAGGTTAACACTCCCAACTGAAAAATCACTGGTGGATGGTATCAGGTCACCTCATGATGAATTGCTACATAGAGCAAGTCATTGCAAATGGCTTATTGGTATGA
This sequence comes from Architeuthis dux, assembly GCA_006491835.1. Classification (NCBI taxonomy): domain Eukaryota; kingdom Metazoa; phylum Mollusca; class Cephalopoda; order Oegopsida; family Architeuthidae; genus Architeuthis; species Architeuthis dux. The sequence goes on along the minus strand of VCCN01006870.1, from coordinate 3,033,679 downwards.
ATTAATGTTAAATATTTCAGCTTATGCTTGTACTATGTTGGTATTATGGATTTTACAAATACAGCATTAGTTGGTCATTGTATGTGCACCAGTGACCAGTGTGGCTATTTTTCAAGAGATATTGGGTCTATTAGAGCAAAACTTTAATTTCAAGTCATAATATGAAAATTATCTACCTTTCTTTATAACATCCTTAAAGGGTTAAAAAAAAAAAAGCCAGCAAAGCATATATTGTTTGTAACAAAAGTCTTCCCAGAATTTAGAAGAGAATAAATTTGAATTTTTTTAACTACAGACAATTAGGATTCGTTAGCTCTGGAAAATAGCCTGCAAATCACTATTGTAATGTATTAAAGAAAATATATGCTAAATTGACAATGGGTGCTGTAAGTACAACAAAAACACTAATTAATGAACTTAGGCACAAGGCATCGTTAAAAAAAAATACATTTCAATTTTCCCTGTCTTTAAGTGAATTATGGTTAACAGACCTCATCTTTCTGAGAGTTACAGTTGCTTATAAGACCTGTGAGAAAAGATTGTATAATTCCTTAAATGTCTCATAATGAACAGACTGCATTAATTGGGAATGCCCCAGTAGAGTTGATAGATAAATATTTTTTTTAAATCTAGAAAAAGTAGGTGCTAATTGAAAAATTGAACAGATTTTTCTTTTTAAAAAAACGCGTTCTTTTGTTTTATGTCAGTAAAGTCAAGAAATAAGGGAAAGCTACTCTCACTTAGTGAATTACAATATATGTATTTTTAAAAAAATTGTTTTAATTATTAATTTCCCTTTTCCATTAGCATGTTATTTCATTATGCAAGCATACGTAGGTCATCCTGAAGCTCAAAATATCCACTGTAAACAATTTATGAAATTTACTAGTCTTAACCGAGACAAGGCATTACTTAATGGAAAACAATGTTTTTTATGAAAGATTACAATAAATCTACTTGATGTTAGTATTCATTTGGCTAAAGGCATTAGATTATATAGTCATTCTCAATGGGAGGCAATGTTGCTTGGAGCAGGGGAAGAAAGTTGAGCTGAGAGGGCAATAGATTAAAAAAAAAATAACCAAAAGGCGGCTATAGAGGGGAAAAAAAGGATGAGAAACCCTGATTTAGACATACCTAATGATGAAAACAAAAAATAGATGGTCATTGGAGCACTTCCTCTGACCCACTTATTCAAGCAACCTGATCTGATCAGAAGTGACTGTATATGATATATAGAACAGTGAATTGCTGTCCTATTTTCTGTATGTTTATGAGAGGTTCAGAATTTCTTTGTTCTTCAAGAGCCTCTTCTATAGTTTATACATGTCTGTAGGTAAGAAGTAAATAATGAGTATCTTATTTATTCTCTACTCAGAGGATTTTGAGAATTCGCTTGATGCATTACTTCATTCCATCTAAACTAATCTTGTCAAAATGCTTATACAAAATATAAACAAAAAAAAATTTGAAATAGTAAAAGAAACATAACAGCCTAGAAACGGAAAAATATATGATGGGGAAATGTAAAGAGGAAGGAAAGAGGTACAAAAATGAAGGTGGGGAGACAAATATTAAGGTTAAGAGAAAAAGAATTACATAACAAATACAGAACGGAATTAAGTTAAATGGCACAAAAAGGAAAATATCTGAATAAGTTTTTAGATTCTTTGATCCTCTTGCCCCATTTGCTTCTAATACTTGATGCCATAACCCCACTTTACCTGTTATCTGTTATATTTTCTTAACCCTTACCCACATTACTTATTTGGATTAAAAAAACAAAACCAAGCAGTTATTCTGACATAAATCTAGTTTATCTTACTACTTAACTATTTCTTTTATCTTCCTTTCCAATTTGTTCACCTTACCAAACAGCCTGATAAGCCTCTCTCTATCCATAAAAATAAGCTAGCATTTGTCATAGAAACATCAGCAGGCATGTATTTTTCTTTTTTTTTTATGCAGATGTAAAGAATTTTGCTGTATAGATATGGATGTGCCTATGTGTACATAATGTCTGTGCTCACTTACATTCACTGTATATGTCTTCTATGTTTGTGTATATTCATACATGTGAGCTAATGAGTTAAGTGAATAGGTTTATATATGCATGCTGTATAATCATGTTTTTGATTTCCGTATAATACTGTATATGCATGTAAAACTGCAATGTCTTTGTGATTAAAGTGTTTATATATACACATACACTTTAGTGTAGTATAACGCTGGTTGAACTTGTTCTTCACGCTGAGAGGGAAAGAGATGATGAGAGAAAGAGATGATGATGACGACTCTCGGTCAGGGTCTGCTGACGGGAGCTGAACTTTCTGTGGAGGGAAATTAATTTCAGAGAAAGACTCTCCCACGTGGATGGAGAGAAAAGATGACAAAATCTGAGTATCTTCAATTGGAAATCTGTTGTTTTATTTCCGTCGATACAGATTCTTTTCTGGGCCGGTTTGCGGTTAGCTTCGAGATATGGAATTCTGTTGCATTTAGTTTTCTAAATGAGTTGGTCACTTTTCTGAGTTACAACTACAAAAATCAAGGGTTCCTCCTCTTTCTTTCACCCATTTGGGTGAAAGAGCCTCCTACTTCGTCTCTGACCTGTCGCCCCGGATTCAAATCTAAAACTGCTCTATAACCAGCTCTCTCCTCCCTCACCCATGATGGGCAGGGGTCTTTGTGTGACCTGTCACTAACGGCTTCAGATCTCAACTTCCTTCTATTTTCAAATCTAGCCTCTTTTAACAGTTTCCGGTAATATGATCTCTGTCCAGTTTGTCACGTACGCAGTTTAATACAGCTCTTAGTGATATGGGCTTTTTTGTCACGTACACACGAACACAGTGCAATTTCGTTACATTAGGAGAAACTAGTGATATTGCTGAAAGCTGTCATTCAAATTTCTCCCTTTTATATTTAATCCTTACAATAGCAAAACTTCAAGATGGTAGGTTTGATTTTTACCATTATTGAATCTTTATTTTATTTTAAAAAAAACATTTTTACTTTATATCTGTGTAGGACCAGGGCTACTGGAAGCTTTTCAATGAAAGTAGCAAAATAGCCACCTAAAAAGAACCAAATGATAAATATATATATTTATCATATATAACTACAATAAAATACTTTATAAATAATTAGATAAATATACAATAAATTCAATTCTTCAATAAATTAGCAAATATATAGGAGCTAAATGCAACAAAAAACAGCCAAATCTAGCTCCAAAAGAGCTAAATTGGGTACTCTGCTTTGTCTTAAGCTAGACACTTCATGCAGTGTGCTCATGAACATAACGTGTCATGTGACAGAAAACGTTTTAGAATAGAATATTTTTGCAAATTTAATGCAAAATTATCATTGTTTTCAAATATTTTCATATCTTATCGCGATTTTAAATTAAATTAGTAAAATTAAAGAAAAATACCCAATTTTCAGAGTGTCAATTAAAAGAACCAAATTCATTAGCCCTGTGCAGAACTAGTTTCTGATCATGTGTATGACTTCTGTGTAGGTATGTTTTGCTGTATGCTTGTGTAGGTGCTTAACATGAAGTGTTAATTTTGTGACCCTGTTGTACTTGAATAAGTAAAATTAAAAAGGTAAGCAAACAACTGGACAGATTTCATCTCTCCATTAAACCTGATAAAACTATTTAAAGAAGGCTCCAGACTGATCCGCATCTCAACAGATGGTTCGCATTAAGCTCTTTGAGTCTGTAAATTATCACCAGCAGGGCAGCAGGCATCAGCAGACCCTTTACCTTCTGTCTATTTCATATACTTTACTTATAACCTTCTGTTCTTTCCATTGGGTTTTTGGTACAGCTGATGCTATCTCCAAAGCCAAAAGGCCTGATATCCTGTTTCTCATAGAAGTGGGGTTTCCTTCAATAAATGTAATTTAAAACAACGTGCAATGGATCAAATTTGGGTTAAACCAAATAAACTTAGGATAAACTAATGAACTTTTTATAATCTTCCCATTTAATTTTGAATCTCTTTGAGTTTTGGCTGTCAGGATTGATTATGGAATCATAATTGAGCTAAAAACATCCAAAACATTCATTTATATATCATATATCATTGTTTGTTCTTCCGTTCTATGAACATTAGAAAAGGGTATTTTGTGCTGATGCATTCATATTGTCTGATTTCTGTTTGATTAAATTTAATATTTAAGCAGCTTTTTTTTAAAACATCTGTTCCAAAATCAATAATTTTAATCTTACTATGATTTTAATGTTTATTTTATATTTTAAAAGCATATCAAAATTTTGTGAAATAAAACAGATACAATATTTTCATTGTAAATAGTTTCCGTGTTCAACCTACAAATTTGGAATTAAATTGAAAAAATTATTTTATTTTTTTATGTAATAAAAATGTTGATAATAATAGCACATACATTTTCCAAATATTGAAAGTGGTATGAAAAGCTTTTAAAGGCATGAAACTGAGTGCTGTAAGCTTTTTATAAAAATACTCGTTCGTACTTATTTTGGGTACCTGCTTCTAGGCTAGAACCTGCCAGCTGCTCACAGAACAAACCTTGTTAGCAGATGAGCTATCATAGCTGCTACAGAAATAATCAATAGTTTCTGGTCTGTAAAAGGAAAGAAAAAAGAAAATTTGAGCTTAGAAGTGTTCAAACAGCAGCTAAAATAATATTAGTAATTTGCTGATCATGTATGATGCCATATGAAATGTGTGGGCGACTTGGTAAGAGTAATAGATTTTTTTTTTTCCTTTCTTTTTTTTTCTTTCTTTTTTTTTTTCAATATTTTGCTGATGTTTGTCGGGTGGCATATTAAAATAATCTTTTTTTGTAGAATAAAGGAATAGTTACAAAAAAAAAGCACCAGATTTGGATTTTACTTGTGATGGATATCCTTACTGTTCCCACCTGTTGAAAATCCGATTACATATCAAAAAGATTTTTGATTCCTAATCTCAGTGAAGCTAAATGGGTGACTCTGAAAACTACTAGAGCAAAATTCTTATTTTTATTTAACAAAAAAAGAAAACAGGTTGGGTTAGTCACTCAATAGAAACTGTCATGTGACCAACATCTTTTGGCAGCATGCTGTGTAGGGGTGATCAATTAAAAGATTGGATAAAGGGGTGATCAATGAATAAGTTACTTCTCTTGCCATTTGTTGGGCAGTGATCACTAAAAAAAAACAAGTGAGAATGCTGCTGGCCATAAACTAAGGGACTAATTTAGCATAAACTTACATTGCAAATTGAACACCCAACTATAAACCTATTTCCAAAAACACAAAATTCCTTTTTTTAGTAAATGTTTAAATTTTCGGCCCTCTAGCTCCATTGGTGTGGCATGTATACGTGATACATACATAGGCAGCCAGACCAATTTGAAAATCTGTGTTGACAGTTTTGGTGATCGTTTTCATTGATGGTTTCTAAAAAAAAAAGAAGATACATAAGTAATAGTGAAAAATTGTATGGAAGATAGAGATGAACTTCAATGTTTGCATATATTAATGGAAGTAAATAATGATAATCCAATATGTAAATAGTATTTTGATATGTTGACCTTATTTGCCTGTAAGAACAATAAGTCTTTACCAAATCACTCTGGAAATTTTACATTTAAATGTATTGTGCATTTTATTAAAATTGAACTACATACAACTCTATAAGATTCAGATAAAAGCTTTGAAAGTTATTTCACCTTGATCTTTAATAGTTACTTCACCTTGATCTTTAATACTCATTACTAAAAAGAAAACCATTTCCTAAGTTTTATCCTTGATATAGTTTATATTATTCAGTCATAATTTTCTCTGCTGTTGCACTTCACTATTAAGATAAAACTCAAAATGACAGACAATTAATCTCTATTTCTTTATTGTATGATTCTATTTTTTTAATTCCATGTTTATAAAAGTGATTTTTTAATTATGGATGAAACAAAATTAACCAACAGCAAATGATTATAATCTTGTTTTCTGCATTTACTGTTGCCTAGGACATGATCAATAAATTGCCGATTAGAGTTTTGGGAATAGATATTGATATATATTAATCACCGCTACCCACAGACCGTTTTAAACACTGTTGCTGGGTTTAGGTTATTCATGTGTTCTGACATTTATATGTATTTTTTAAAAATCATGAATTTATGGTTCAAACCATAATGGTAGCATTTTCATCAAGGTAACTTAATTTTACCACCACCACTGCTTAATGTATGAGGTAAAAAGAAGCAGTGGCGGTAATTCATAATTTCCCTTGGAATGCTAGTTTTTTCTGGGTTTTTTTTTTCTGAAGTGAATTGTATGCCTTTTTGTTGCTTAAAGACAACTTGCAATAGAATTTTAACATTGGAATGAACTGCATTAAAAAAAAAAGATAGGTATCAGATTAGTCAAGAGAATTCTTTAAACATTTTTCAAATTCCTGATTTTTTAGTCAGCTCTTGCTTAGATTTGATTGTGGATAATATAACCTAATTGTGCTGACTATAATGAAGATTATGTCACATCAGTTGATGGTTTTGATATGAATAATCACATTTTATTGACTGGTATTACTCTTTTGCAATTTGCATACTCTGCTAAAAAAGTGGAATCTCAGTTTTCTTAGTGTTATAAGAATTGTCATTCCCACTTAATTGTCAATTAAAAATGAATTAACAATTACTTTAAGAAAAAAAATAGTTTTGGAAGCCTCATCTAAACAGGTAGATAAAATTTGTTATTGCTAATATTTATACCGAGCAACTTTTATAGATTTTTGGGGTACAGGCTTAATTGCTGGTGGAAAGAGCCCTTTTCAAGTCTGACATCTGTTATCCTTTCCAAGTTAATGAAAAATGGCATTTATTGACCAAATGTTTTGACTATTTATTTACTACTTTAACCCTGGAAATAAATCTACAAATGCAGTTAGAAATTTAGAATGTAGTAATTAAAAATAAATGATATTCATTAATGTGTTTACCTGAGAGCACCCAATGTACTTAAAAAAAAACAAAAACACTCCCAGATAATAAATATTCAGGAAAGTCCAAAAGGTGTAAATCAATTGGGTTCAGCTTTATTTTAACAGTGAGTAGCCAGAGTTATAGAAAAAAAATTGTAAAGTTATCAACATGTATAAGTTGAACAATTTGGCCATTTTTTTCCTAATTTTTCTTAAAATGATTTTCATAGAAACACCAAAGAGAGCAGGTTAAATTTCTAATGCCACTTCTTAATATACAAAGAGGAAACCAAAATTTTGAAAATAGTTTCTTGTTTCCAGGATTTAACCACTGTTCTGGCTAGCTATATCTTATCACTTGAATGTCTGAATTGCCCAGGGTTAATTAGGCTCAATAGGAAC